>CM053166.1:200013091-200299136 GCA_028571685.1 Heterohyrax brucei
CCTAAGTCTGTTTTTTTTATTATTACTATGATTGAATGAAAATGTCCATTCCCATATAAATTTGCATGCTCACCTATATGCAGCTCCCACTGCTATCCCTGCCTGGTGACAGCACACCCCTCTTTTCTGCTCCATACATGTCCTATCCTCCCAACAGTCTCCTATCCCCTCCGCTCCACCCACTCCCCTTCCTCCAGCAAAAGGTCAGCAGGATGACATCCTGTAGATGCGTAGGACCATAAAATTTCCACAAGATTCGATCACTCTGCATTTCTAAGCCCAATCCGTTGCTGTCGGAAAAGTTGATCTTCATTATGATTTGTGAACAGGGGCAGCATCAGCGCCAGTGGCTATGCTCCCAGGGTAACTCTGAAGCCCCTGGACCATCAATTGCAGTCTTTTATTGGAGATCTCAGGGTGCACCCCCATTGATTCTTGTGTTACCAGTGAGACTCAACTTTGTGAGCTCCATTGTGGCTTTCACTGGTGGTGGCAAGGCACCATCCGTTTCTTCTGGTAACGAGTCGCTGTAGCGACCCACTAACATGGGTGTCTCTGTATTCTGGGGTCTCTTTTCCCCATGTTGTTCTTGTCCTCAGTGTTCATCCATTCCTGTTGAGTTGGGACCATTTGCTGTACCCTCAGGTGGCAGCTTGACAGCTTTTGAGACCCCAGATGCCACTCACTGACGTGGGGTGCAGAGAGTCCTCATTCACAAAATGCTAGCTGTGCGAATTGGCCTCAATTTCAGCTGACAGCATGGTCCCCAGCCCCCAGCCCCAGCTGCTCTGTCCTTGCAATATTGGGTTAAGATGTGAGAAGTACTCAAATTGTGTTGAAGTCCAGTTAATATTGATCTTCTATCTAATATGTGTTGTCACCGATTTCATCCAACCAAATTTCTATGAACTATGTATCTAAACCCTCCCCCCACCCTCCCTCCCTCCCCACCTTTGCAGCCATCAAAGAATCTTTTCTTCTATGCGTGGTTCTGTTTTTCAGTTCTTATCGTAGGGGTCTCATACAATATTTGTCCTTTTGTCTCTGACTACTTTCACTCAGCATAATGTCTTCCATTTGAAACCATGTTAAGAGATGTTTTCTGCTACCATCATTGTTCTTTATCATTGCATAGTGCTCCACTGAGTATATGTACCATAGTTTACCTATCCATTCCTCTGTTCTTGGGCATCTGGGTTGATTCCATCATCTTTTTGCTATTTTGGACTGTGCTGCGATGAACATTCATGTTCATGTATCAGTTGGTGTGAATGGCCTTGATTCCATAGGATATATTTGAAGCAGTGGAATTACTGGGTCAAATGGTATGTCTATATCCATTTTTTTAAGGGAGCACCAGAACACTTTCAAAAGAAGTTGCACCATTTTGTAATCCCGCCAACAGTGTAGAGTTCCAATCTCCCCACAGCCTTTTCAGCATTTGTTGTTTTGTGTTTTTTTGGATCATGACCACCCTTGTTGGAGTGAGATGGTATCTCATTGTAGTCTTGATTTGAATTTCTTTAATAGCTAATGATCGTGAGCATGTGTTTTTTGGCTGCCTGGATCTCCTCTTTACAGAAATGTCTGTACATCTCCTTTGCCCATCACTCAATTGGATGATTTATCTTTTTCTTGTTGATATTTTGTAGTATCTTACAGATTATGGAGATCGGCCGTCGGTATGAGGTATAGTTGCCAAATATTTTTTCCCATTCTGTAGGTGGTCTTTTAATTCTATTAATAAAGTCTTTGGATGAGCAAAAGTGATTGATCCTTAGTACCTCTCATTTATCTATTTTCTCTTCTGATGATTGTGGTTTGACAGATTTTGAAGTCTGTCTACGTTGTGTATTAAACCTTCCTTTGTTGTTCCTACTTTTTCTTGGATGAGCTTTATCGTTTTAGATTTGATATTTAGGTCTTTTATCCAGTTTGGGCTGGGTTTTATATAAGGTGTAAGATATGGGTCTTGTTTTAATTTAGTGGAGATGGATATCCAATTTTGCCAGCACCATTTGTTGAAGAGATTGTTTTTACCCCGGTTTAATGTCTTAGGGTGTTTGTCGAATATCAACTGTTCATAGGCAGTTGATGTCATCTCCGGGGTCTCGATTCTGTTCCACTGATCTATCTGTCTGTTTTTGTACCAGTACCAGGCTGTTTTGACTATTGTGGCAGTGTAATAGGTTCTAAGGTCGGGTAATGAGAGGCCTCCCAGTGTGTTCTTCTTCTTTAGTAATGCTTTACTTATCCAGAGCCTCTTCCCTTTCCAGACAAAGTTGGTAATTTGTGCCTCCATCTCATTTAAAAATGACGCTGGAGCTTGTATTGGGATTGCATTATATAAGTAGATTGCTTTGGGTAAAATAGACATTTTCACAGTGTTAAGTCTTCCTGTCCATGAACAGAGTAGGTTTCTCCATTTATGTAAGTCTCTCTTAGTTTCTTTTAGTAAGGGTTTGTAGTTCTCTTTGTAAAGGTCTGTTATTTCTGTGGCTAAATTTATTCCTAGGTACTTTATCTTCTTAGAGGCTACAGTAAATGCTATTGACTTGGTGATTTCTTCCTTAACAATCTCATTGCTGGTATAAAGGAATCCTACTGACTGACTTATGTTTATCTTGTATCCTGAGACTTTGCCAAACTGTTCTATCAGTTTGAGTAGTTTCCTTATGGATTCTTTGGGATTCTCTGCATATACAATCATATTATCTGCAAATAGGGATATTTTTAGTTCTTCTTTGCCAGTGCAGATACTGTTTATTCCTTGGTCTTGTCTAATTGCTCTGGCTAGAACTTCTAGTACAATGTTGAATACGAGAGCTGAGAGTGGGCATCCTCGTCTACTTCCTGTTCTCAGGGGAAACTGTTTCAGTCTCTCTCCATTCAGGACGACAGTCGGCTTTGTCTAAATGGCTTTGATTGCACTGGAGAATTGGCCATCTATTCCTATTTTCCTGAGAGTTTTTAGCATCAATGTGTGTCGGACTTCATGAAATGCCTTTTGTGCATAAATAGACAAGATCAGGTGATTCTTGTCTTTTGTGTTATTTATATGGTTAATCACATTAATTGTTTTTCTGATGTTGAACCAGCCTTTCAACCCTGGTGTGAATCCAACTTGGTCACGATGGATTATTTTTTTGATGTGTTGTTGTATTCTACTGGCAAGAATTTTGTTCAAGATCTTTGCATCTAGATTCATGAATGATATCGGTCTGTAGTTCTCCGTTTTGGTTGGGTCTTTCCCTGGCTTTGGTATGAGGGCTATCTTGGCTTCATAGAATGAACTTGGGAGTATTCCATCCCTTTATATGCTGTGAAATAGTCTCAGGACTATTGGAGACAACTGTTCTCGGAAAGTTTGGTAGAATTCTGCGGTGAACCCATCTGGGCCAGCGCTTTTTTTGGTTGGCAGTTTTTTGATGACTTTTCCAATCTCGTTCTTTGTGATGGGTTTATTAAGTTGTTCTGCTTCACCTTGTGATAATTTTGGTAGGTGATATGAATCAAGGAATTCGTCCATTTCCTCTATGTTTTCAAATTTGTTAGAACACAGTCTTTCATAGTATTCAGCTATAATATTTTTGATTTCTGTTGAATCTGTTGTGACCACTCCCCTCACATTTCTTAATTTGGGTTATTTGTTTCCTTTCCTGTTTTCCTTTAGTAAGTTTAGCCAGTGGTTTGTCAATTTTGTTGATCTGTTCAAAAAACCAGCTTTTGGTCTTTTCAATTTTTTCAGTGTTCTTTTATTCTCTACTTCGTTTAGTTCTGCTCAAATCTTTATGATCTGTTTTCTTCTGGTGTCTGAGGTGTTCCTCTGTTGTTCTCTCTCTACTTGTTCAAGATATGAGCCAGTTCTTTGATTTGGTTTCTTTCTCCTTTCCAGATGTGAGTGTTTATGGAGATAAACTGACCTCTGAGCATTGCTTTGGCTATATCTCATAGGTTCTGGTAGGAAGTGTTTTTGTTCTTGTTGGAATCCATAAACTTCTTTATTTCATCCTTGATTTCTTCTATAACCCATGGTTTTTTGAGCAAGGTGTTGTTCAGTTTCATGAGTTCTACTTCCTATCTATGTTTTTTTCTGCTATTGATTTTGACTTTTATGGCTTTATGATCTGAGAAGATGCTTTGAGTTAATGCAATGGTATGGATTTTGTTGAAAATTGCTTTATGTCCTAACAACATGGTCTATTCTGGAGAATGATTCATGTGCACTGGAGAAGAAGTTCTAGTTGTCTGCTGATGGATGGAAAGCTCTGTACATGTCGATGAGGTCTAGTTGGTTAATTGTGGCAGTAAGTTCATCTGTGTCTTTACTGAGCTTTTTTCTAGATGATCTGTCCAGAAACACTGAGGACACTCAAAAGGGAGATAAATCACTCCACAACAATTGTAGGAGACTTCAACACTCCACTCTCAATACTGAATGTTTAATGTGATGATATCACAGTTTACATGATATGATCACTAGATCATTTCTTTCACTATTATAGCTTTGATTGTGTTTGGAGCCTTCCCTAACTGAGTAGGATTCTGGATAATGTGTCCTTCTAAAATATAAAGTTAGCGGTTTTGTGCTTCCAAGTCAAGAGATTCTTTCAGTATTTCTCATAGCTTTTGTTTGGTTTTTACAAAGTCTCTGAGTTTCAGTTTATCTGGGAATGTCTTAATTTCATTTTCATGTTTGAAAGATAGTTTTGCAAGATATATAATTCTTGGTTGGAAGTTCTTCTTCTTCAAGACTTTGAATGTGTCATGCCACTGTCTCCGAGCCAACATCGTTTCTGCTGAGAAATCTGATGAAAACCTACAGGGTTTCCCTCTGAATGTTAGCTTTGCTTTGAGTCTTGCTGCCTTAGGAGTTTCTGCTCAGGTTTTATTTTGTTAAAGCTTGATTATAATATGTCTTTGAGTCTTTCTTCTGAGATCTATATTGAGTGGTGTTTGATACGTATCTTGCATATCTATATTCTCTTCTGTCATAATTTCTGGGAAGTTTTCTGTCAGCAGCTCAGCAACAATACTCTCTGTGTTCTCAGGTGTCTCGCCTGTTCAGGAACTCCAATTAATCACAGATTGTTCTTCTTAATAGAGTCCCACATGTTTCTTAATACTTTTTCATTTTCCTTGTTTCCTTTTCCTGATTTCTCCTCATAGATGCTGGAGTCAGTAGCTCTGTCTTCGAGATCAGAAATTCCCTTTTCTATTTGTTCCATTCTGTTTCCTTGGCTTTGAATTGAAGTTTCTCTGTCTTTGATTTTGTTCTTGATCTATTGGATTTCCGAATACTGATGTTCCATCAGGTTGAGAAGTTTGCTTAGTTTTTCGTTTTGCTCTGCTGCATTTTATATAAGGTCTAGGAGGACTCTATATATGATCCTTTTGTATTCACCTTCTGATAGTTTCAGAATGGTTTCTTCATCTGGGAAATTCTTTGGTGCTTTCTTTTGGGGGCCTTCTGAAGCCATGGGTGATTTCCTCGTCATGCTTTTATCCAGAGTTTGTTGCTTTTCAGGCATCATGTGAGTCAATAGAGGCTGGGAGAGATGCTGCGAGGATGGCCTACACTTGTTTCTCTATGTTGTCTTAAAATGAGAAGTAAAAAGTAATTTGACAACTTCCGAAGTCAGTCATGTTTTCAGGTGTATACGTCCCTCTTCCCTGCTGGTGAAGTAAGCACTTCTATATTGAACCCCAGATGTAAACTAGCTCAAAATACAGAAAGGTTACTGGCCTGCTGGCCTCTGCTGTCATGCCCCAGATGTAGCCAATACTGTGTAGAATTCTGCTTTTCTGCCGGAAAAGTGGTATCTTCTGGGTAGGCACTGCCTCCCAGCCCAGGAATTAGGTCCAGCTGAGGCTTCCCTATGAATTACTCTGCCTCCCAAGTGAAACAAGATGGCGTCCCGCACAAGATCACCAGCCGGCCGGGACCAGACTCCTCGCAGAAAGAGAGGCCAAGAGTGCTGAATGCCCAGAGTCCACATCCTCTACCACTGGGCCCCATCCCTAGGCAACACTGTGCAAAACACCACCTCCTTGCTGGAAAAGCACTCTCTCCCTGGCAGGCACCACCTCCGAGCCTAGGAACCAAGTCCAGCCAGGGCCTCTGCCTGGTCTTCTCCACTTCCCAGTGGATCAAGATCATGTCCCACACAAGTGCATCTGTATGGCTACCACATGGTGAAGGCAGAAATATAGACCAGAGGAGCCGAGGTGTATAGAGTCCAAAGCCAGGCTCTCGGAACATGGCAATTATGCTTGCCAGTTCTGCCAGCAGTGCGTCTGAGACCAGCAGCTAGTCAAGTCCCAGCTCTGCCCACTGGTCAAGACAGAGGGAAAAAAGTCAAAATGGTAAGTTACCTTTGGTCTGTGCAAGCCTGTGCTCACTGAGAGTGGGGTTAGTGAAAGAGAGGAGGTTTTGCATTCAGCGGTATGAAGGCCAAATTAACAGCCGTATGCCTCATCCCAGGGCTCACTAGATGTCCAGAAGGCTCCATTTAATTATCATTTAAGGTCTTGGTTTCCAGAGGGATTTAGGGAGACATGAACATGTGTTTAGTCCGCCATTTTGACTCCACCCCCAAGACTGTTTTTAAGTCCTTAGAGCAGAGGTCTCATACAATATTTGTTCTTTCGCTGCTGACTCATTTCACTCAGTTTCCATCGGAGGTACACCAAATGGTCCCAAATCACCTGGTACAGGTGATCACCAAGAACATCAAAGACACAAGGATAAAAGGCCCCAGGAGACAGATGGACCCACGTGAATGGGAGGCTGTATCAACATGACACTGGAAGAATCAGATGGTGCCTGGCCACCACCGAAGACAGCCGTGACGGGGATGCAATGTAGAGTCCCTCAACCAACAGGAGAAAAACAGATGTGTAGCCAAAGAACTCTTCTAAAAGACCTGAATTGATGGTCCAACAGCTTATACCCTCTCCTGGGAACATGGACCCTAGACCTGCTGATGTCACTGACTGGAAACCAGCATGAGGTGAACTTTTCAAAGAATCAACTGGACTGAGGGACACAGTGTGACCATATGGTATGTGTACTTTATGGTACTATGCATTTATAGGAAGCGGTCTTACTGGTCTCTTTCTAGATGGGAGAGAAGAGGGTGGGGGGACAGATGCTTATTGGGAGGACACTAGAAATATGGACTGGAAAGGAGGTGTGTGCTGTTACTGGGTAGGGAGAGTAGAAGGAGCTGTAGATAGGTGGGTATGCAAAACCGATTTGCATAGTATATGTTCAGTCAGTTAGTCTCAAATGTAGAAAAAAAATCGTTTGCCTTTATCATTGCATAGTGTTCCATTGTGTACATGTACCATAGTTTGTTTATCCATTTGTCTGTTGAGGGGCATCTAGGTTGGTTCCATCTTTTTACTCTTGAGGACTACTGCAATAAACATTCAAGGCTATGTATCTGTTTACATGACAGCTCATTCTGTAGGATGTATGCCAAGCAGTGCAATTGCTTGATCATATGGTTTTCCTATTTCTAGCTTTTTAAGAAAATGCCAAATTGCTTTCCAATGAGGTTGTACCATTTTACAGTCCTACCAGCATTGTAGAAGAGTTTCTGTCTCTCCACAGCCTCTCCAGCATTTGATGTTTTGTGTTTTTTGGATTATTGTCAACCTTGTTGGGGTGAGATGGTATCTCACTGTGGTTTTGATTTGGATTTCTCTAATGGCTAATGATAGTGAGCATTTCCTCAGGTGTCTTTTGCCTTAAAAAAATTTTATTCTGTCACTGTCCAGCAGGCTTAAAGTCCAAATTCAGGATATTTGCTCCAGGGGAAGTCTTTATCTGTTAGCTCTGGAGGAAGGTCATTGTCATTAATTTTCCCCTGGATACAGAACTTCTGAGGCACAGTGACCCAGGATCCTTTCTAAAGGATGCACTCTTCTTCCAGCACTGCCTTTTTGGTTGTATGAGATCACCAGCTATCTATTTGCTTCCTGTTCCTTTATATTCCCAAGAGATTGCCTCAAGGCACAATACAGTGTTACACATTGAGTCTTGCCCCACCAACACAACTCCCACCAATCATCTCTCATTAACACCATAGAGACAGAATTTACAGCATAAAGGAGCATCACACAATATCAGGAATCATGGCCCATTCTAATTGCTACACACGTGTTTTGGGGGACACAATTCATGACAATTACATCAATTGTTTTTCTAATGTTGAATTATACCTGTATGCTTTGTATGAATCCCACTTGGTCATGGTGAATTCTTTCCTTCTTTCTTTTTTTAAATTGTGTTTTAAGTGAAAGTTTACAATTCAAGTCAGTTTCTTATACAAGCACTGAACATGGCAGTTTTTTTTGTTTGTTTTTTTTTAAATCTCCTTAAGTCAGGAAGCACATTCTTTGTCGGTATCATTTTATGTCTTACAGGGTTGCTATGAGTCAGAATCAAGTCGATGGCAGTGGGTTTGGTTTTTGGTTTAGACCAGCTCAATCTTCCTTTGAGGTGTTGGCTCCTGGAATGGTTTCAATTCTCTGCTAACACAGAGCCCAAGGATCATGTCTTCTCAGTACTCTCAAGTCTGTCTGACCATCAAGTCTGATCTTTTTAATGGAGTTTGAGTTCTGCACATTTCTCCTCCATCAGGGACTCTTTGTTGAGTTCCCTGTCTGGGAAGTCATTGTTGGTAGCTGGGCACCATCTAGTTCTTCTGGTCTCATGTTGACTCAGTCTGCTTTATGTGCCCTTTTCTGTCTCTTGGACTCATATTTTCCTTATGTCTTTGATACTCTTTTCTTTTACTCCAGGTGAGTTGACAGCAACTGATGTTCTTAGATAGCTGCTTTCTTGCCTTTAAGACTCCAGACACCACTCACCAAGGTGATATGCAGAACTTTTTCTTAATGAATTTTGTTATGCCAGTTGATCTAGATGTCCTCTGAAACCATGGTCGCCAGACCCATGTCCCTGCTACTCTGTTCCTTGAAGTGTTTAGTTTTATTTAGAAAACTTCTTTGCTTTTGGTTTGGTCCAGTTGTGTGATTTCTCCTCTGCTGTGTGTTGTCCCTCCATTGACATAAAATAATTCTTGTCTATTATCAGCAGCATAATTATTAATAAATATGAGTTTAATGTTGCCTTTTTGTGCGTTGTTGACAGTTTCTTTGTTTCACTTAATTTTCCATGCTGAATCATTTTTCTGTAGATCTTATCTTTTTCATTGTTAGTGATCTTGTATTTGCCATGTCTTTTTGTGTTTCTGCTTTTTATTTTGATGTGTGGGATGGTTATTTTCCTTTGTGGTTACCTTAATATTTAACCATATTTTTTTAAACTGTAAAGCAGTCTTTTATTTGTTCACATCACCTGACATTCTCTCCATATGAAAGAACTTTGACTATATTACTTAGCTCTTTTTTATTATAATGCTGTCGTGTGTTACATTATAACATCTTTGTTTCCTTATCTCCAGTGTTGTACCTTTGATTTATTTTTCATGCCATCCTAACAGGTCTTTTGAGTCCCTCAGTGTCTACATGGTTAATATGCTTGGCTGATAGTGAAAAGGTAGGAAGTTTGCTTCCACCCAGAAGTGCTTCAGAAGAAACATCTGGTGATCTACTGCTGCAAAATCGGCCATTGTCGGCCCCATTATCAAAGTTCTACTCTGACAAACATGAGGGTCACCCTGAGCTGAGATGAGCTGGATGACTGCTAACAAAATAAAGACTGAAGAAGAAATCATGCATTTGAATTATGACGTTGGTAAAGGATAGAGAATACACGATGAACTTCCAGAAGAACAAACAAGTCTGTCTTGGAAGAAGTGCAGCCAGAATATTCCTTAGAAGTGAGGATGGCAAGACTTTGTCTCACATACTTTGGACGTGTTCTCAGGAGGGACCAATCGTTGAGAAGGACATCATGCTTGGTAAAGTAGAGGGTCAGTGAAAAAGAGGAAGACCCTCAACAAGCTGGATTGATGCAGTGGCTTCAACAACATATGCAGGCATAACAATGACTGTGAAGATGAAGTAGGACCAGGCTGTGTATGAGTTTACATTGTTCATGGGGTTGTTATGAGTTGGAAAAGACTCAAAGGTACCCATAACAATAAATTTGCACATGTACATACATGTGTATGTATGAATGTATGTTTCTATATGTATATAAGAAAGCACATAGGGACACAGTTATGGATATTTCTTAGATGTAACCCAGTACCTTGCAGGATGGGTTTTCAGATTCTGAAGTCTTAGACCCGTAGTCTCCTGTGGCAATACAGTCATTGGCATAATATAATTCATGAAGTTTATATTCTATGTCCTAGTTTGGTGGGTAGTCTCTGGGGTCTTTAAAATTTCAAAGCAATCACCTAAGGTATAACTACTGACCTCTTCTCATTCAGAGCAAAGACAAAAAAGAAAACCAAAGTTTCAGAAGAGAAACTAGTCTTTACAACTAACATTCTACACAACCAGGCTTTCATCTAACCTGAGACCAGGAGAAATAGATGGTGTCCACCTACTACTAATGACCGTTCTGATCAGGGACCATGATTGCTGGATACTGATAGAACCAGAAAAAAGTCCAACAAAATTCATATTCTTAAATAGTCCAGATTTACTCAACTGGTTGATACTAGAGGACTGCCTGAGACTATTGTCCTGAGATACTCAATGGGCCTTGAACTAAAACTACTCGCAGAGGTCACCTTTTAGCTAAATAACAGATCAGCTCATAAGACAAGGAATATTTCCCATAAAGACTGTGCATGTTCAGAAATTAATTTGTATGCAACCAAATGGTCAACAGCTACTGCCAAGCAAAGATGCAAAGGTAAAGGGTAAGGGAACTGGGAAAATGTATTACAGAAGTGATATATCCAGAAGGATATCAAGTGAAAATATTTACAGTTCCTATAAGTCGGAATTGACTGCATGGCAGGGGGTGGGTTAAAATGTAAGTAGTTGAAGTCATTGTTAAATGACTTGTTAAAAATTAGACCTCCTCTGTCCTACTGCTCTATTTTTAGAGGAGGGAGAAGAGGATGTGTATTGGGGGAAGATGCTGTTAAGATGATATTGGATATATAGAGTGAAAAGGAGGAGTGTGCTGTCACTAAGTGGAGAGAGCAGAGGGAGCTGCAGGTAGGTGAGCATGAAAAACTGATTTGGATTGTATACTTTCGCTTAATCACAATAAAAAGAAAAGAAATTATGCCTCATTTCTGCAACCAGAGCATTTTAACCCCTTAGCACTATCCCCCCGCCCAGGTGTTAGGCTGTACTTTGTGATGTCACAACCCCCTTGGGCTAGCATTATCTGGGGGACCCTACTGACCAAACAAGGCTTAAGAGTGTGGCTCCTGGGGAGGGGTATAACTAGGTGGTGGTCAGGAGGCCCAGGGTAGACATCTTGAAGGCTTTAAGATGACAAAAATGACCAGGAAACCACAAGCATCAGCCACACTTACTGAACAATCAACTCCAAGCATGTAAGGGAGGCAGAAGGGTAAGGCCTCTGATCAACTCAGGTGCAGTGGGAGTGTCATGCTGAGCTGACTACCTCCTACTTCTTCCTCTTTTTCCCAACTGATCCACCCAAGATTCTGCCTGTCCTTGCCTGGCACAAACCACTCCTCAGCCTAAACCTCTTCTCATAAAGTGACCCTTCCTGTCTGTCCTGTAGCCACTTGACCCAAACCAACGCCCTTCTGTGACACCCTGTTGTCTTTCCAGGTACCAAAGAAAACCACGGAGATATTAGAAAACAAAACAAAACAAAACAAAAAACAAACCTCTCAGGAGAGTCTGTCATGGACTGAATTGTGTTCCCTAAAAAATCTGTAGCAATTTGGCTAGGCTATAATTCCTGATATTGTGTGATGTTCCTCTATGTTGGAATTCCTGCCTCTTTGATGTTAATGAAGGTGGGTGGGTAGCAGTTGTGTTGGTAGAGCAAGATTCATTATGTAAGTGTGTTTTCTGTGTTGAGGCAGTCTCTCAAGATATAAAGGACAGGAGCTAGCAGAGACTTCTGGGGATGTCATGCCATCAAGAAATAAAGCAGTGCCAGGAGCTGAGCTCAGTGTGTCCTTTGGAAAAGATCAGGGTCCCTGCATCTCAGAAGCTTCCAGTCCAAGGAAAGATTGACAAGGACCTTTCTCAAGTGTCAGCAGAGAAAGCCTTCCCCTGGAACTGACACCCTGAATTTGGACTTTTAGCTTACTGGACTGTGACAAATGAAATTCCTCTTTTTAAAGCCACCTACCCGCTTATGGTATTTCTGTTAAAGCAGCACTAGATAACTAAAGAAGAATGTGAGAGAAAAGTTCTCTCCAAAAACTTCTGTCTGTCCAAATTTGCCTAAAAAGCTAGAGGGCTGACATTACTCAGTGATTATCACAAGCTTAATAAGAAGCTAGATCCAAGTGAGACACATGAGGACCAAGAGTCCCTGGAGAAGGCCACCACTTCAAGTAATGAACAGAGCTTCCAATAACTTCAGAGCAAGGCAAGATACCTCCAAATTATCTTACAAATCTCCAGAGATCTGGATGTTCTCATCCATGTGGAGACCAAATTCACATTAACAGGGTACACCCATAGTGATGATTAAAATAAAACATCAAGGTATGAAAATGAGATGAGTGTCTGACTCTGAGTTCCTTGTTGATGGGAAGGGAAGAAGGAAGAAGAAAAGAAGGAGCTAAGAGTATGAGGGAGGGAAGTGGGGTCTTCCATGGTTGGGGAGGAGACCACAGGTCCACAAGGATCCAGACATTAGAGATAATAAGTGAGAGAGGCCTGGGTAAGGACGACAAACTTCATCATGAACAATTTAACCCACAGACAAGAGGCCGGGAACATTCCAAGGCGGATGGGGTGTCTGGTATGGCCCTGGTCCTTTCCTGCAGTAGACCTGCCCAGTCAGACCACTCTCAAATTTCTGCTAGTAATGATGATTCAGACACTTTCAAACCTATTCCAGTCAAGCCAAGTGTCGTCAAGTCGGATTCAAGCCTATTCACGGAAGCATAATTTGACACAACCTTGAACACTGCCCCCCTCAAAAAAAACGGTTGTGTGTGTGTAGTTCCTTAAATGCCTAGAAGTAGAAATACTGTACATTTTAGTCCACTAGTACTGCTCTAACAGAAATACCACTAAGTGAATGGCTTTAACAAAGGAAAGTTTATTCTTACACAGTCTGGTAGGCTACAAGTCCAAACTCAGGAAGTCCACCCCAGGGGAAGTCTTCCCCCTTTGCAGTCTCTGGAGGAAAATCCTTGTGTTGCATCAGTCTTTGTTCAGGGAGCATCTTGGCGCAGGAACCTCAGTTCTGAAGGACACGCTGTTCTCCCGGTGCTGCTTTCTTGATGATGTGATGTTCCCAATCTCCGATTGCTTCCCTTTCCTTTTATCTCTCGTAGGAGGAAGGGATAAAGGGTAGTGCAGGCCATACTCCAGGGAAACTCCCTTTACAGTGGAGCACGGAGGATATCTTATGAAGGGATTTACAGTCCCACCCTATGATCTTCTGAAGGGATTTACAGTCCCTACAATCTAACATACAGCATAGGAAAATCACAAAATGGAGGACAATTATAAAACATTGCCCAGCCACATAGCTACACATATTTTTGGGGGGACCCAATTCAATCCATGACACCATATGACCCAGCAATCCCACTTCTTGGAATATTTTCTACATAAATAAGGGCTGATACATGAATAGATACACACACAATAATGTTTATTGCAGCACTGTCTACAATAGCAAAAAGATGTAATCAACCTAGGTGCCCATCAACAGATGTATGAGTGGATTAATGAATGAACAGATGAACAGAAGGACAGGTGGATGGATGGATGGTGTCATGGATTGAATTGTGTCCCCCCAAAAATATGGGTAGCCATGTGCCTGGGCCATGATTCCCAGTATCTTGTGACTGTCCTCCATTTTGTGGTTTTCCTATGCTGTGTGTTAAAGGATTAGGGTGGGGCTGTAAATTCCTTCATAGGATTACTTCCCTGCTCCACTGTAAAGGGAGTTTCCTTGCAGTATGGCTTGCCCCACCCTTAATCCTTTCATCCTACAAGAGATTAAAAAGACAGAGAACAGGCAGAGAATTGGGAACCTCATACCATCAAGCAAACAGCACCGGGAGAAGAGCACGTCCTTCACACCTGAGGTTTCTGTGCCAAGATGCTCCCTGAACAAAGACTGATACAATACCAGACTTTCCTCCAGAGCCGACAAGGGGGAAAGCCTTCCCCTGGAGTGGACATCCTGAATTGGATTTGTAACCTACCGGACTGTGTAAGAATAAACCTTCCTTTGTTAAAGCCATCCACTCTGTGGTATTTCTGTTAGAATAGCCCTAGCTGACTAAAACAGGTGGGCAAATAGTTAAGTGGATGGATGGATGGACAGATGGATAGAAGGATGGATGAATGGATGGATTTACTGTTGGATGGACAAATATGTGAGTGGATAGATGGCTAGATGGACAGAGGGAACAATGGATGGATGGATAGATGGGTGGATGGATGGATGAATGCATGCATGCATGGACAGATGTGTGGATGGAGGCATGGATGAATGCAAGGATGGGGAAATATCTGAGTGGATAGCTAAATGGATGGACAGATGGACAGGAGGACGGATGTGTATATGTATGTATGGACAGATGGGTAGAGGAATGGATATATGGACAAATAGGTGAGTGGATGGATGAATGGATAGATGGATGGACAGACGGAGAGACGGACTAATGATTGAACAGAAGAGTAGAGGGACAGATAGAAGGATGCACAGACCAATGGATGGGTGGATGGATGGACGGATGGATGGATAAATAAATAGGTAAGTGACTGGATGGATGAATGGATGGATACATTGACAGAAGGACAGATGTATGGTTGGATGGATGGAAGGACGAATGGACAAATAGATGAGTGGATGAATGAATGGTTAGAGAAAAGGATTATGTCACCAGGGTTTCCATACACTGCCACTCTAAATTTAAACTACGTTTTCTTTAAGTCCTTCATTTTAATTATAATGTTTATATAATAACAGCTGTTTCCCTATTTTCAGTGTTTTGTCTTTGATTTATTTTTGTGATTCTCCTGTTTGAGTTGAGTCGCTCTATGCTGTGTTCTACTCTGGTGTTGTTACTTGATGGTATTGATTTTATAACTGAAGGACTCCCTTTAGTATTTCTTGAAATTTCAGTTTGTTTTTTGAAAATTCCCCAACTTTCTGTTTATCTGGAAATTTCCTAATTTCACCATCATATTTAAGGGACAGTTTGCTGCACATATAATTCTTGGTTGGCAATTATTTTCCTTCAAAGTTTTGTATGTATCTGCCCATTGCCTTCTTGCCTGCATGGTTTCTGCTGAGTAGTCCCAATTTAGTCTTATTGATTTTCTTTTGTAGATTATTTTTTGTTTACCCCTAGCAACTTTTAAAATTATGTCCTTATCTTTAGTCTTAGCAAGTTTGATTGTAATATGTATTGGTATCTTTCTTTTGGAATCTACCTTGCGTGGAGTTTGATGAGTGTCTTGGAGAGGTATCTTCTCATCTTTCATGATATCAAGGACGTCTTCTGTCTGCAAATCTTTGACAACTCTCTATATTTTCTGTTATCCTTGCCTCTTATGGTACTCCAATCACTTGTAGATTGTTCCTCTTAATAGAGTCCCACATAATTCTTAGTGTTCGTTTCTTGATTTTTTTAACATTGTTCTACCTGATTTTTCCATAATTATGTTGGTGTCACGTGCTTTATCTCAGTCTCATTAATTTGCCCTACCATTGTATCAGTTCTGCTCCTTTGACTTTCCATTGATTTGTCTAAATCTGTAATTTTATTATCAATTTTCTGATTCTGATTTTCATTTTTTTAAAAATTTTTGTTATGATTGAATGAAAATGTACATTCCTGTATAAATTTGCATGCCCACCTATATGCAGCTCCCACTGCTCTCGCTGCCCAGTGACAGCACACTCTTCTTCTCCAGTCCGTGCATGTCTTATCCTCCCAACAATCTCCTATCCCCTCCTCTCGACCCACTCCCCCGCCTCCAGTAAGAGGTCAGCAGGACGACATCCTATAGATGCATAGAACCACGAACTGCACACATGATATGGTCACTCTGTGTCACCAAGTCCAATCCATTTCTGTCCGAAGAGTTGACCTCCTTTATGATTTATGGACAGGGGCAGCATCAGGGCCACGGGTCGTGCTCCCAGGGGAACTCCAAGGCCCCTGGACCATCAGTTGTGGTCTTTTAGTGGAGGTCTCAGGGTGCACCCCTTTTTATTCCTGTGTTGCCGATGAGACTCAACTTTGTGAGCTCCACCACAGCTATCACTGGTGGAGGCCGGGCACCTTTGTCTCTTTCAGTTACAAGTTGACGTGGCCACCCACTCACATGGATCTCTCTGTCTTCTGGGTTCTCTTTCCCCCATGTCAATTTGGTCCTTGGTGATCATCCATTCCTGCTGAGTTGGGACCATTTCCTGTACCTCAGATGGCAGCTTGGCAGCTTTAAAGACCCCAGACGCCACTCACCAATGTGAAGTGCAGAAGGCTCTCTTAGAAAAACACTAGTTGTGCCAGTTGCCCTTGATTTCCTCTGAGAGCATGGTCCCCAGCCTCCCGCCCCAGCTACTCTGTCCTTGTAATATTGGGTTAAGATGGGAAGCATAAACATGTTATGTTGAAGTCAAGTTAATATTGATCTTATTTCTAATGTATGCTGTCACAGATTTCATCCAAGCAAATTTCTATCAACTATCTAATCTAAACCCTCCCCCTTTGCCCTCCCATCCTCCCCACCCTTGCAGCCATCAAAGTGTCTTTTCTTCTATGCATGAGTCTGTTTTTAAGTTCTTATCATAGGGGTCTCATACAATATTTGCCCTTTTGTCACTGATTACTTTCACTCAGCATAATGTCCTCCAAATGAAACCAGGTTATGAGATGTTTCCTAAAATCATTGTTGTTCTTTATCTTTACATAGTGTTCCATTGAGTATATATACCATAGTTCACCTATCCATTCCTCTGTTGCTGGGCATCTGGGTTGATTCTATCTTTTTGCTATTGCGGACTCTGCTGCAATAAACATTCATGTGCATGTGTCAGTTGGTGTGAATAGCCTTGATAGTGTAGGATATATTCCGAGCAGTGGAATTACTGGGTCAAGTGGTATATGTATATCCAGCTTTTTAAGGAAGTGCCAGATTGCTTTCAAAAGAGGTTGCACCATATTACAATCCCACCAATGGTATAGCAGAGTTCCAGTTTCTCCACAGCCTCTCCAGCATTTGTTGTTTTGCATTTTTGGATCATAGATAACCTTGTTTGGGTGAGCTGGTATCTCATTGTCATTTTGATTTGAATTTCTTTAATAGCTAATGATTGTGAGCATGTCTGCATGTGTTTTTTGGCTGCCTGGATCTCGTCTTTAGAGAAGTGTCTGTCCACCTCCTTTGCCCACCACTTTGTTGGATGATTTATCTTTTTCTTATTGATATTTTGTAGTACCTTATAGATTATGGAGATCAGGTGTTGTTCTGACATAGAGTTGCCAAATATTTTTTCCCATTCTGTAGATGGCCTTTTAATTCTATTAATAAAGTCTTTGGATGAGCAAAAGTGTTTGATTCTTAATAGTTCCCATTTATCTATTTTATCTTCTGTTGATTGTGGTTTGTTTGACAGATTTTGAAGTCTCTCTACGTTGTGTATTAAAACTTCCATTGTTGTTCCCACTTTTTCTTGGATGAGCTTTATGGTTTTAGATTTGATATTTAGGTCTTGTATCCAGTTTGAGTTGGTTTTTGTATAAGGTGTAAAATATGGGTCTTGTTTCAAATTAGGGAGATGGATACCCAATTTTGCCAGCACCATTTATTGAAGAGATTGTTTTTACCCTAGTTTAATGTCTTAGGGCCTTTGTCAAATATCAGCTGTTCATAGGCAGATGGTGTCATCTCTGGGGTCTCAATTCTGTTCCATTGATCGATCTGTCTGTTCTTGTACCAGTACCAGGCTGTTTTGACGGCTGTGGCAGTGTGATAGGTTCTAAGATCAGGTAATGAGAGGCCTCCCAGTGTGTTGTTCTTCTTTAGTAGTACCTTACTTATCTGGGGCTTCTTCCTATGCTGTCTTAAAATGAAAGGTAAAAGGTATCTGAAAACTACCAAAGTCAGTCAGGTTTTCAGGTGTACAAGTCCCTCTTCCCAGCTGGCAAAGTGAGCATTTCTATATCCAACCCCAGATGTTATAAACTATTTCAAAATACAGAAAGGGTACTGCCCTGCTTGCCTCTGCTGACAGGCTCCAGCCATAGAATACTGCTGGAAAATCCTTCTCCTCCAGGCAGGTGTTGCCTCTCAACCTAGGATTTAGGTCCCACTAAGGGCTCTGTATGGGTATATCCACCTCCCAGTGGAACAAGATGGTGTCCCACACAAGCTCCCCTCCTGCCCTGGTACAGGCTACTTAATGGTGGAGGCATAAAGAGAGGCCAAAGGTGCTGAGATGCACGGAGTCCAATGCTGGGCTTTCAAAATATGGCAATTTTGCCTGCTGATCCCACCAGCAGTGCATCTGAGATTAGCTGCTAGTCATGTCCCAGCTCTGCCCGCTGGCTAAGACAGAGAAAAAAAACTTAAAATGGCGAGTTACCTTCTGTCTGTGAAAGCCAGCACTCACCAAGAGTGGTGGTCAGTGAAAGAGAGGGTTTTCCCTTCAGTGGTATGAAGTCCAAATTAACGGCCCTATGCTGTGTCCTAGGGCTCTCTCGTTGTCCAGAAGGCCCCATTTAATTATCAATTCAGGTCTTGGTTTCCAGAGGGATTTAGGGAGGTGTCTGTTTAGTCTGCCATCTTGACTCTACCCCCCCCCCCCAATTTTCAAATTATTGCTATTGTAGGCTTTCTTCCAGCATGTTCAGGTTGTAATTGTGTTTTGCTGAATTTTACCTCATCTCCTTCCTCATCTCTTGAAGAGCTCTAAATATTAGTCTCTTGTGTTACATTGTTATTAGGTGCCGTTGAGTCCGTTGTGACTAATAGTAACCCTATGCGCTACAGGACCAAACACTGCTGGGGCTTGTGCCATGCCCACAATTGTTTTTATGCTTAAGCCCATTGTTACAGCCACTATGTCAATCCACTTCCTTTAGGGTCTTCTACTTTGACAGGGACTCTGTACTGTACCAAGGATGATGTCCTTCACTAAGGACTCACCCTTCCTGACAACACGTCCAAAGTATGTAAGACACAGTCTCACCATCTTTGCTTCTAAGGAGCACTTTAGTTGTACTTCTTCCAGAAAAGATCTATTTTTAGTTTTGGCAGGCCATGGTATACTTTCAATATTCTTCTCCAGTGCCACAGTTCAAAGGCATTAATTCTTCTTCTGTCTTCCTTACTCATTGTCCAGCTTTTGCATGCACATGATGCATGGCTTGGGTCAGGTGCACCTTAGTATTGAAGGTGACATCACTATTTTTCAACACTTTAAAGAGGTCCTTTGCAGCAGATTTTCCCAATACAATGTGTCTTTTGATCTCCTGACTGCTAGTCGCCATGAGTCGGATCCAACTCAACGGCACTTGGCTTGGCTTGACTGCTACTTCCATGGGCATTGATTGTGGAACCAAGTAAAATGAAATTCTTTACAACTGCAATTCTTTCTCCATTTATCATGGTGTTGCTTACTGGTCCAGCTAAGGAGATAGTATGACTAAATGCAGCATGGCATATTGGACTGGATCCTGAATAGAAAAGGGCATTAGAGGAAAAACTAATGAGGGACATTTTACAAAATATCTGATCAGTGCTCTTTTAAGTTTCAAGAGCATGAAAGATGTGGAAGAGCTGATGGACTGTGTCATTGGCTAAACTGTGTTCCCCCCAAAATATGTGTAGCCATGTGGCTGGGCCATGATTCCTTGTATTCTATGATTGTCCTCCATTTTGTGCTCTTGCTATATTGTACGTTAAAGGATTAGTGTTGGGCTGTAAATCCCTTCATAGGATTACCTCCCTGCTCTATTGTAAAGGGAGTTTTCCTGTAGTATGTCTTGCCCCACTCTTAATCATTTCATCCTACAAAAGTTAAAAGGAAGGAGAAGCAGGCAGAGAATTGGGAACCTCACACCAGCAAGAAAGCAGCACCAGGAGAAGAGCATGTCCTGCAGACTTGAGATTTCTGCACCAAGATGCTCCCTGGACAAAGACTGATGCAATACTGGACTTTCCTCCAGAGGGAAAGCTGTCCCCTAGAGAGGACATCCTAAATTTGGACTCATAGCCTACTGGACTGTGTAAGAATAAACTTCCCTTTGTTAAAGCCATCCACTCTGTGGTATTTCTGTTAGAGCAGGACTAACTGACTAAAACAGAATTTGGTATCATGAGAGTGGGGTGTTGCTCTAGCAATTACCTAAAATGTGGGAGCCATTTTGAAACTGTGAATGGATAGAAGATTTAGAAGGAACAGATAGTGAGAAACAACAGAGGACTGGTGGCAACAGCAGTGGCAGCAACAGAACCAGAGGCAGCACTGGAGCTGACCCATAGAGCAACAGAGCTAAGTGCCTGTGCGCAGGGTTTTCCTTGCAGAGCAGGGTGCCTCTAGGCACTTGAATCAGTTGAACTAGCCTTGCTGACCCATAGAGCAAGAGAGCTGAGTGCATTTGTACAGGATGCTTTCCAGCAAGAGTGGGGTGCCTCTGAGCACTTGAATCAGTGGAGCTACCGAGCTTTTGAACACTTGCCCTGGCAGGGCAGGAGTGGGGCTGAGGACCTGACAGTGTGGCCACAGGAAGCAGAAGCTGAAGAGAGAAATGGTGTGAGAAGCTGAGCTGCCTCAGTCTCGAAAGATATGGCTATGACCTCAGGGATTTGAAAAGGTGGAACCATAGCATCCTGTGTTTATAAGGGTGAAAGGGCTAATGTAACACATTCTGGTGACTTGCCTGTTGTCTATTACTGCCTTCTTTCGATGCAGTTTCTTCCATTTGTAATGAAATGCCTAACTTGTGCCTGTTCTGCCATTGTACCTTTAGAAGCATACAGTTTGCATTCTAGGTTTCATAGATGTAAATAAATTTTCAAATTTTGGACTTGGAACTTATTTAAGACTTCTATCATGGGATAAATGTGTTACATGTTTCAAAGATGTTATTTTTGTAGTGCCAAAGGGTGAGATGTCATGGACTGAATTGTGTCTCCCCAGAAATACGTGTACCATGTGGCTGGGTCATGATTTCCAATATTTTGTGATTGTCTTCCATTTTGTGATTTTCCTGTTCTATATGTTAAAGGATTGGAGTGGGACTGTAAATCCCTTCATAGGATCACCTCCCTGCTTTACTGTAAAGGGAGTTTCCTTGGAGTATGACTTGCCCCACCCTTAATCCTTTCATCCTACAAGAGATAATAGGAAAGAGAAAGAAGCAGAGAATTGGGAACCTCACACAACTAAGAAAGCTGCACCAGGAGAAGAGTGTGTCCTTCAGATCTGAGGTTCCTGTGCCAAGATGCTCCCTGGACGAAGGCTGATGCAATACTCTATTTCCTGCAGAGCCAACAAAGGGGAAAGCCTTCCTCTGGAGTAGACATCCTGAATTTGGACTTGTATCCCACTGGACTGTGTAAGAATAAACCTTCCTTTGTTAAAGCCATCAACTCTGTGATATTTTTGTTAGAGCAGCCCTAGCTGACTAAAAACAGTCACAGATTGGAGGAGACCAAGGAGAAATAGGATGACTAAATGCAGCATGGCATCCTGAGCTTGATTTTCAAACAGACAATAAACATTAGCAAAAAAACCAAAAACAAAAACTACTGATCTCCAAATAAAATCTATAGTTTATTTTAATATAGTTCATTTTTAGTATTGTCAGTTTCTTAGTTTTGATAACTGGACCATGGTTATGTAAGATGCTGACATGGAATAAGCTAATCAAAGGATGTGTGGCAGGTCTCTGCTAGTTTTGCAACATTTCTGTAGTTTTTAAATTATTTCAAAATAATGTGTTTAGAAAGCACCCCAGAGACTTCCAATGTATAGCCAGGGCTGAGAACTACTCCTAAATTATTTAGGCAGTCCCATCATGGGTTTCTACTGTGCTCTCTGCCATAGCCTGCATTTGCATTTCCTCCATTAAAATTGCCTTTCTCTGGAGGATTTGTTCTCACCTGCCGCTGTCCTAAATAGGATGAGGCAAAGAAATGTTTCTATCATGACACTGATGAGAAACTCATTCCAAAGTTACTAGCACATGGGTGCTATCCTATCCGCTTTACCCAGGTGCCACTGTACATTACAAATCTCTATCTCATAGATTTATTCCTTTGTATAAAATATTGTTACATTGTCATTTTTCAAGGTGTACTTCTGAATACTGGAACACAAATTCAATGAGCATGAGTCATATGAATTAGTGTATAAAGTTGTTTTGTTTTGTTTTTCCTGCAATACCACAAAACACTAGGAACCTACAGAGGAGAGAGTTTTTAGAGTACCCCATGATCTGTTTAAACTCTTTCTAAATAGAGACAGCCTGCTGTTGTTTGGAGGCAGCAGGCTGGTGTTGAGGGTGTGTAGAGCCAGGTACTTCCAGACAGTGAGAAGCAAAGATGGCTACTGAGGGTGATGTTTTGGTCTTAGAGAACTGTTTTAAGTAGAAGTAGTCCACATCTCAGATAGGAAACTCCTGTTGCTATGACAGTTTCCAAGAGCACACTTCCCTATTCAGAGCCCAGGGCATATTCAGTTGGCTTCACCCTCTTCCTGGAGTGTTCTACTTGTTGAAAGTGCTCTGCCTTTTATTTTACTGGAATTAGTCTTTACGGATTGATGAATGATCCTTGTTTTCTCTCTACGCCAGCTTTTCATCTGCACCCTAGAATAGAAGGCTATGTCTTTTGGCCTGCTGAGAGTCCTTCAAGAGAGCTGGTCTGAGAGAAAATTAAGAACAGCCAGAGGGAGACAAAATGACATCATATGCCTCTAGCATAAAAGGTAGCTCAGGAACTCCTATTGAAGGAAAGGAAAACAATGGGAATTTGAGAAAAGGCCTGAGACTTGGGAACTATGCAAAAGCTGATTACTGGGGAAGACAAGAGACAAGATTAAGTTGCTGGTTCAAGAGCTCACTGAGATATTGGAACTCTTAGTAAGAACTTATTAATATAGTATTTAGCACTTGAAATCTGTAGATTTAATGGCTAAAACTAAACTAGGACAAACTGGCTAAAGCTGTGAAAATGCCCTATAGTTAGGAGTGAGGTTAACAAAACAAGTGGCTAGAGACTGAGTTTTTCTCTAGTGACAAACTAGATCATTTGCATATAGACTTTTAAAACCTGATTATTATGTGTGCAACTGCATAGTTTACATGTGAAAGTGAATTTAACTTTTCTTTTAATCTACAGAGATCATTGGATTTCTCTCCATAAAATACTACTGCTTAGCCAAGCCACTGCTTGCTGGAGTAATATGTCCTGTGAAAATGAATGATAAACTTGTAGAGCTTGAAGGGATGTTAAGGACGGCCTAGTTCAACGCTAATTTTAAAAATGAGAAAATTGAAACCTGGAGAGTTAAGCTATGCATCTGTGATCACACAGTTCTGTAACATGACTTGTGGTTGGCACCTAGGCCTTCCAATTCCCAGGCAAGTGCTGTGTTCACCTCACACTAGTCTTACTTGGTTTGACCGTGGCCAAAGAAAATCCAATCTTGTATCCAGTGTTACCACTAGACCCTGGTAGTGGCCATCACAGGTAAAAAGCATCCTTCTTGAGATGGAATCAGTCTGCCTCTATGGAATTTTCTTAAATTCCTTAATGTATTAATAATGATGTGACAATATTACGGAGAAAATCAAAATACCAAGATGTACTTTGCTTGGCATCTATTTATCAAAATCTTGTTTAGTATGAGCCATCCTTCAATATAATGATTTTATTTTGTTTAGTAGTTTTTAAAATGTGGTTTCAATTTAAAAAGGCAGTGTCTGACTGTGGCAACTGGCTCTACAGACCCATACCTTATACTATATATAAAAAACAACTCAAAATTGATCAATTAACTAAATGTAAGTTATTAAGAGAAAACATAAGGATAAAGCTTCAGGACCTTGTTTTTGGCAATGAGTTCTTTGCTTTGACACTAAAAGTATGAGCAATAAAAGATAAATTTGACTTCACTGAATCAAAAAAAAACCTTTTGCATATGAAAGAACTTTATCAAGAAAAAGAGACAATCTACAGACTAGGAAAAAAATATTTGGTGACCATATCTCCTACAACTCAACAATGAATGATTAACACCTAATTAAAAAAATAGACAAATGGAATGAAAAGGAGGACTGTGCTGTCACTGGGCAAGGAGAGAAGAAGGAGTTGCAGATAGACGGGCTTGCAAAATTAATTTGGATGGTGTATTTACACTTAATCACAAAAAAATAGACAAAGGACTTGAACAGACATTTCTCCAAGATATACAAATGTCCAAGAAACACAGGAAAAGTGCTTAACATTTTTAGTCTCTAAGGAAATGGAAATGACAACCATAATGAGATAGTACTTCCCTCCCACTAGGATGGTGTTTTAGTCAGCTAGGGCTGCTCTAACAGAAATACCACAGAGTGGATGGCTTTAACAAAGAAAGATTTATTCTTACACAGTCCGGTAGTTTGCAAGTCCATATTCAGGGTGTCCGCTCCAGGGAAAGACTTTCCCCTTGACGGCTCTGGAGGAAAGTCCGGTATTGCATCAGTCATTGTCCAGGGAGTGTCCTAACGCAAGAACCTCTGGTCTGAACGACGCGCTCTGCTCCCGGTGCTACTTGCTTGATGGTAGCGAGGTTCTCGCGTTAGGACACTCCCTGGACAATGACTGATGCAATACAGGACTTTCCTCCAGAGCCGTCAAGGGGAAAGTCTTTCCCTAGAGCGGACACCCTGAATATGGACTTGCAACCTACCGGACTGTGTAAGAATAAATCTTTCTTTGTTAAAGCCATCCACTCTGTGGTATTTCTGTTAGAGCAGCCCTAGCTGACTAAAACAGAATTGGTACCGTGGGAGTGGGGTGCTGCTCTAGCAAATACCTAAAATGTGGAAGCCACTTTGAAACTGCAAATGGATAGAAGATTCAGAAGGAACGAAGAAGGCGCAGATGGAGAGAAACAACAGAGGACCGGCAGCAGTGGCAGCGGCAGCAGCAGAACCAGAGGCAGCGCTGGAGCCGACCCTTGGAGCGAGAGAGGTTAGTGCCTGCGCAGAGTTTTCCTCGTGAAACGGGGTGCCTCTGGGCACTTGAATCGGTGAGCTGGCCTTGCTGACCCACGGAGCGAGAGAGTTGAGTGCCTTTGGGCAGGACGCTTTCCAGCAAGAGTGGGGTGCCTCCAGGCACTTAAACCAGTGGAGCTACAGAGCTTTGGAACACTTGCCCGGCAGGGCAGATGTGGGCCTGAGGCCCAGGCCATGCGGCCATAGGAAGCTGAAGCTGAAGAGGCAGATAGTGTGAGAAGCTGAGCTGCCTCAGTCTCAAGAGGTATGGCCATGACCTCAGGGGTTTGAAAGTGTGGAACCATGGCGTGCTGTGTTCGTAAGAGTGGAATTGCCACTCAGTGGGGCTTAGGGTGCTCCTAAAGCCGATGGGACAGAGTTTCTGTCCAAGTGGGCCTTGAAGGCAAAGTTGTAGCACGGGGCTGGAGGTCTCCACTCAGAAACCGGAGAGTGTGGCCGATACCTAGAGTCTGGAGAGCATTGCTGTTGTGTAGAATGTCTCAGAAAATGTAAGAGTATTTCCAAAGCTTTTAGGGCTAATGTAATGTGTTCTGTTGACTTGCCTGTTGCCTGTTAATGCCGTCTAAGTTTCACAGATGTAGAAGAGTTTTTGTATTTTGGACTTGGAACTGATTTAAGACTTCTGTTATATGGAATGACATAATTTTGCTATGGTGAGATGAATGTGTCAAATGTTTTGTGATGTGATTTTTGGGTTGTCAAAGGGTGGGATGTCATGGTTTGAATTGTGTCCCCCCAAAAATGTGTGCAGCCATGTGGCTGGGATATGGTTCCCAGTATCTTGGAAATGTCCTCCATTGTGTGGTTTTGCTAACCTGTATGTTAAAGGATTAGGGTGGGGCTGTGAATTCCTGCTATGGGGGAAGTTTCCCTGGAGTATGGCTTGCCCCACCCTTAATGCTTTTAGCTTGCAAGGAATAAAAGGAAAAAGAGACAAAGGACAATTTGAGAACCTCACTACCATCAAGCAAGCAGCACTGGGAGCAGAGCACATCCTTCAGACCAGAGGTTCTTGCGTTAGGACACTCCCTGGACAATGACTGTGCAATACCAGACTTTCCTCCAGAGCCGTCAAAGGGAAAGTCTTTCCCTGGAGCGGACACCCTGAATATGGACTTGCAACCTACCGGACTGTGTAAGAATAAGTCTTTCTTTGTTAAAGCCATCCACTATGTGGTATTTCTGTTGGAGCAGCCCTAGTTGACTAAAACAGATGGCTATTATCAGAAAATCTGAAAATAACAAGTGTTGGTGAAAATGTGGAGAAATTGAAACCCTTGTCTATTGTTAGTAGGAATGTAAAGTGGTGTGACCATTGTGGAAAAGTTTAGAGTAACTCAACAAAAAACAAACAAATATAGAATTACCGTATGTCCTAGCAATTCCAGTACTAGGTATATACTCAGAAGTTTTAAAGCAAGTACAAAACAGGTGAGGGGACGCCAATTCTCATTGCAACACAGCACTATTCACAATAGTCAAAAGGTGGAAACAACCCAAACATCTATCAACAGATTAATGGACAAACGAAACATGGTATATCTAATGTACAATGAATTATGCAGCTTTAAAGAGAAATGAAGTACTAATACACAGTATTACACGATGAACCTTGCAAATACATTAAATGAAATAATGACTATATACAAAAGGACAAATATTGTGATGATCCCACAGATATGAAATATCTAAAATAAGACGAAAGTTTAACAGTGGTTATCAGGGGCTGGGAAGAGAAGTGAATGGGGGGGTATTGCTTAAGAGGTACTGACTTTATGTTTGATGTTGTTGTTTTCAAGAGCCCTTGAGTCCATTCCAGCTCAATAGCAATACTATGTACAACAGAACAAAGCACTATCTGGTCCTGCACCCACTACTCAGGCTGGAAGACACTCAAAAGGTGAGTCAGGAAGAGCTGCCTCCTCAAAGTACAGTTGACTTTACTGATGTACATGGAGTCAAGCTTTCGGGACCTTCATTAGCTGATGTGGCACAACTCAAAATGAAAAGAACCAGTTGGCAATATTCATTAATAAAAGGACAGAGAATGTACAAAGTATGAATCTAGGGAAACTATGAATCATCAAAAATGAAATGAAACACACAAGCATCTAAGTACTAGGTGTTAGTGAGCTGAAATGGACTAGTACTGATCCTTTTGAACTGGACAATGATATAGTCTACTATGTTGGGAATGGAAAATTGAAGAGGAAAGGCTTTGCATTCATCATTACAAAGAACTTTTCAAGATCTTGAAGTACAACATTCAGTGATAGGATACTATTCATCCATACACTTACAAGGATGACCAGTTGATGCAACTGTTGTTCAAATTTACACACCAAACATGAAGGCCAAAAATGAAAAACTGAAGATTTTTACCAAATCCAGCAGTCTGAAATTGATCAAACATTTAATCAAGATTCATTGATAATTACTGATGATTGGAACATGAAAGTTGGAAACAAAGAAGAGGGAAAAGTAATTAGAAAATATTGCCTTGGTGATAGAAATGATGCTATAGATGGCATGATAGAATTTTGCAAGACTGATAACTACTTCATTGCAGATATCTTTCTTCAAGCAACAGAAACAGCAACTGCACAAGTGGGCCTCACCAAATGGTATACATGGAAATTAAATCAACTATGTGTGTGGAAAAAAGGTGAATCAAAACTCAATATCATGAGTTGGAACAAGGACAGGGACCAATTTTATGAACAAACCATCAGCTGCTCATATGCAATTTCAAGTGGAAGCTGAATAAAATTAGAACAAGTCCACAAGAACAAAATTATGGCCTTGAGTATATCCCACTTGAATTTAGAAACCCATCTCAAGATTAGATTTGACACATTGAACACTAATAACTGAAGACCAGATGAGTCATGAAATATCAGGGACATCATACAGGATGATAGCAAGAGATCACTGAAAAAATAGAAAAGGAAAAAATATATATAAATGAATATCAGAATGGGCTCTGAAGCTTGCTTTTGAACACAGAATTGCTAAAGCAGAAGAAAAGAAATGATGAAGAGGGCTGAACAAAAGATTTCAAAAGGCAGCTTGAGAAGATAAAGTATTATAATGTAATATTCAAACAGCTGCACCTGGAAAACCAGAAAGGAAGAATATGCTCGATATTTCTCAAAGTGAGAGAAATGACAATAACACTCAAGCCTCAAGTTGCAATATTGAAGGATTCTAGGTGGAAAATACTAAATGATGCAGGAAGCATCAAAAGAAAATGGAAGGAATACACAGTCAATGTACCAAAAATTTGTTGATACTCAACTATTTCAGGGGGTAATGTGATCAAGCATCAATGATATTGTAAAGGAAGAAGTCTGACCTGCACTGAAGGTACTGGAGAAAAGCAAGTCTGGAGAAACTGATGGAATAGCAATTAGATGTTTCAACAAATGGATGTAGTGCTGTAAGTGCTCATTCTCTATGCCAAGAAGTTTGGAGGACAGCTATCTGGCCAACCAACTGGAAGAGATTCATATTGGTGCCCACCCCCAAGAAAGGTGAATAAACAGAATGTGAAAATTATTAAGTAGCATCATTAATATCACACACAAGTAGAATTTTGCTGAAGATCATTCAAAAGCAGTTGCTGCAGTACATCAATAGGAAACTACCAGAACTTCAAGCCAGATTCAGAAGTGGACACTGTTATGGATTGAAATGTGTCCCCCCAGTATTTTTGTGTCAACTTAGCTAGACAGTGATTCCAAGTATTGTGCAATTGTCCACTATTTTGTCATCTGATATGATTTTCCTATGTATCATAAATCCTACTTCTATGATTCAATGAGGTGGAATTAGAGGCAGTTGTGTTAATGACACAGGACTTGATCTGTCAGATTAGGTTGTGTCTAAAATCAGTCTCTTTAGATGTAAAAGAGTGAAGCAAGCAGAGAGATATGGAAATATCATATCACCAAGAAAGAACTGAGAGCATAGTGTGTCCAATGGACACAGGGTCCTTGTGCTGAGAAACTCCTCAACAGGGGGAAGAGTGATGACAAGAGCTTCCCCCAGAGCTGACACAGAGAGAAAGCCTTCACCTGGTTCTTTGTGCCCTGAATATAGACTTCTAGCCTACTAAGGTATGAAAGAATAATTTTTTTCTTTGCTAGGGTGGGGCCAAGAAGGCAGACTAAACACACACCTCCTCAATTCTCTCTGAGAAGTAAGGCCTAGAATGATAATTGAACAGAGAAGCATGGATATCCAGGGAGCCCTAAGGTTTGGTATAGGGTTATCAGATTGGAATAGGAGCCAGTAATGGGGTAACTAACACTGTCAAAGATAAGGCAGTGGCACACTGCATCCTGCTTCTGCTGACTCACCATTTGGGAAGACTGCAGGTACTGATACTGTCTTTGTTATCCAGGAGGCAGGGATTGGGAGTGAGCCAGCTGATACACTGAACAGCAGTACTTAAGTAAACAGCACATAGTGCAGCAGAGACTGTGCTTGGGATGGCCACATATTGACAGCCCAGCTGCTGACTGAGGGCACCAGTGCCCTACCCCCTCTCTTCTCTGAGCTGCACCATAGATTCTGCTGTTTCACTGCAGGCAGGGTAGCTTTCATGAGATGCCTTCTTGGTCAGCTGGGAGGCAGGGAGTCAACCACCTAGAGGTCTTAGCTGGGCCTAATTCTCATGCACAGCAACAGCCCCCTGTCTGGAAAGTGCTTCTCTAGCAGAAAAGCTGTGTTTGGGATGGTGGTGCCTAGAGTTATGGGTGGGGCCAGACAGGACAGCACAAAGGCTGTAACCGCTTCCTACTTTGGACCATGTCATAGCATCTGGGGATGGCCTAACAGGTGCTTTTGTTGTTAGCCAAAAGGCGGGGCCTGCCACATCTGAGGACCTGACTGATGTCAACTGCTGTTGGACAGCCCCACACTCAGCAGTAAAATACCTTTTTAAAATAAGACCACCCAGAGTACTGACTGCTGAGAGACCTGGTAGCATCTCCTCCACCCTTCACGGACTGACATCATGGCATTTGTGACTCCATAAATAGGGCACCATCTTTGCCAGCCAGGAGGCAGAGCCTGCCACATCAGAGTCCACCTGGGGCCAGTCACCAGAGTACAAAGAGGTGGCTGGTGACCAACTCCCCTCTTAGAACTACACCTCAACTCTGGTTGAGGTAACACCAGAGAAACTGAATAGTTTCTAGACGTCATGAAGACAACAATCAATAGCTAACCATTTAGAGAAGCAGTCCACCATGGCTCCAAAAACTGTCAAAATAAAGAATCCAAAAACTTCCCAGATGAAGAAGCCTTTCTGAAACTATCAGAGGTCGAGTACAAAAGAATTATATAGAGAGCCCTTCTAGAAATAAAATGCAGCAGAACAAAATGAAAAATTAAGCAAGGTATTTGAAGTGATGGAGCATCAACAAACTGAAATCCAGCAGATCAATAATAAAATTACAGAATTAGACAATTCAATCCAAAGCCAAAAGAGCAGAATTGAGTAAATGGAAGCCACAGTTAGTGAGCTTGAGGACAGAGCAACTGACACCATCATTTATGAGGAGAAATTAGAGAAAAGAAATAAGGAAAATGAAGAAGCACTAGGAAGCATGTGGGACTCTATTAAGGGGAATAGTCTATGACTAATTGGAGTTCCTGAACAGGGATAGGTAGATGAAAATACAGAGTATTGCTGCAGAGTTGCTGACAGAAAACTTCCCTGAAATTTTGGAAGAAGACAACACGGATATCCAAGATGTGTGTTGAATGCCACAAAAACTAGACCCCAAAAGAAAGACACCAAGACATATTATAATCAAGCTTAATAAAATGAAACATAAACAGGCTCTTAAAGGCAGTGAGGCATAAAGCAAAGCTAACATTCAGAGGGAAGCCCTGTAGACTTTCATCTGACTTCTCAGCAGAAATGATGTTGGCAAGAAGACAATGGGATGACACATTCAAAGCCTTGAAGGAAAAAAACTTCCAACCAATAACTATGTATTCTGAAAAATTGTCTCTCAAATATGATGGTGAAATTAAGACATTCACAGATAAACAGAAGCTTAGAGACTTTGTAAAAACCAAACCAAAACTACAGGAAATACTGGAAAAAATTCTTTGCTTGGAAAAACAAAAACATTAAGTGTATACTTAAGGAGGAAATGCAGGACACAGCATCCAGAATCCTAGTTAGTGAGGGAAGTCACAAAGCTCAGTCAAAGCTACAATATTGAAAGAAGGGAACCAGTGATCATAACACAAAAACTATGACATCATCACACTGCAAAGAAGGATATATTATAGTAGTTATAATGCTTTCAGATAGAGAGGGAACTAAAAAGATATGCAGAAGTTGAAGTCTGGTTTCAATTTAGAATAGTAAGGGGGATCATAGGGTAAGCCACAAAACAAAATAACAATGTGACATATTGTGATAAATTGAATTGTGGTCCCCCAAAATATACGTAGTAACTTGGCTGGGCCAGGATTCCCTGTATTCTGTGATTTTCTGATAATGTAAATCCCTTCATAATATCACTTCCCTACTGCATTGTAAAGGGAGCTTCCCTGGAAGATAACTTAAACCACCTTTCATCCTTTAATCCTACAAGAGCTAAAAGGAAAAGGAAGCAAGCAGAGAATTGGGAACCTCATATTATCAAGAAAGCAACAGCAGTAGAACAGCATGCCCTGCAGACCTGAGGTTCCTGCAACAAGATGCTCCCTGAACAAAGACTGATGCCACACAAGGGCTTTCCTGCAGACCTGACAAACAGAGAAAGCCATCTCTTGGAGCTGACACCCTGAATTCAGATTTGTAACCTCCTGCAGTATGCAAGAATACACTTTTCTTGCTAAAGCCACCCACTCATAGTATTTCTGTTAGAGCAGCACCAGTTGACTAAAACAGAATTGGTATCGAGAGAGTGGGGTGCTTCTCTGACAAATACTTAAAATGTAGAAGTTGTTTAGAAACTGAATGGACAGAATACTCAGAAGGAATGGAGAACTATTAACATCAATGAAGGCTCAGATAGTGAGAAACAGCAGAGGACCAGAGGCAGCAGATGGTCAGCAGCAGAACAGGGCAGCATGAGATAGTGCTGAAACTTACTCATGGAATGAGAGAGCTGAGTGCCTGTGCACAGAGATTTCCTGGTGGAGTGGGGTGCCTCCAGGCATTTAAATTGGTGGAACTATGGAGCTTTGGAACACTTCCTCCAGCAGGGCAGATGTGGGCCTGAGACCTGGGCCATGAGGCCATAGGAAGCAGAAGCTGAAGAGACAAAGAGCATGAGAAGCTGAGCTGCCTCAGTCTCAAAAGGTATGGCCATGACCTCAGGGGTTTGAAAGGGTCGAGCCATGGCTTCCTGTGTTTCTAAGGGTGGAGTTGCCACTCAGTTGGGCTGGGGTACACTTAAAGCCGAGGGTCCAGAGTTGCTGTCCAAGTGGACCTAGAAGGTGGAACTGTAGCACAGGGCCAGGGGTCTCCACTCAGAATCCAGAGCATGTGGCCAGTACCTGGAGTCTTTAGGGCAAAGCTATTGTGTAAGATGTCTCAGAGAACTGAAGATTATTTTCAAAGCTTTGAGAGCTAATGTAATGTGTTCTGCTGACTTCTTTGTTGCCTGTCAATGCCTTCTTTCCCTGTAATTTCTCCCATTTGTAGTGGAAATGTCTAAATATATTGAACAAACACTGACAACACTGACAAATGAGACAGGTCACATCACAATAACAGTTGGAGACTTCAACACTCCACTTTCAGTAATGGACAAATCATCCAGAGAAAAGCTCAGTAAAGACACAGAAGATCTTGTTGCAACAATTAACAACTAGACCTCATCGACGTATACGGAACTTTTTACCCATCAACAGATAAGCACACCTTGTTCTCCAATGTACATGGAACATTTTCCAGAATAGACCATGTGTTAGGACATAAAGCAAGCCTCAACAAAATCCAAACCAATGAGTTATTGCAAAGCATCTTCTTGAATCATAAAGCCACAAAAGTTGAAACCAATAGCAGAAAAAAATAGGTAGAAATTTGAACTCATGGAAACTGAACAACACTTTGCTGAAAAATCCAAAAGTTATAGAAGAATTCAAGGACAAAATAAAGAAACTTATGGAATCAAATAAGAATGAAAACACATCCTACCAGAACCTATGGGATACAGCAAAAGAAGTGCTCAGAGGTCAATTAATCTCTATAAATTCACACATTCAGAATGAAAAACGAGCCCAAACAGAAGAATAAACTCTACATCTTGAACAATTAGAAAGAGAGCAACAGAAGAACCTCTCAGGCACCAGAAGAAAAGAGATAATAAAGACCAGAGCAGAACTAAATGAATTAGAGAATAGAATAACAACTGAAAACATTAACAAACCAAAAGCTGGTTCTTTGAAAAGGTCAAAAAAATTGATAAACCATTGGCTAAACTAACAAAAGAAAACCAGGAAAGGAAACAAATAACCTGAATAAGAAATGATATGGGAGATGTCATAGCAGACCTAACTGAAATCAAAAGCATCATAACTGAATACTATGAAAGACTTTAACAGATTTGAAAACCTAGAGAAAATGAACAAATTCCTAGATTCATATCACCTACTAAAATGATCACAAAGAGAGGCAGGACAACTTAATAAACCCATCACAAAGGAAGAGATTGAAAAAGTCATAAAAAAAAAAACCCTACCAAACAAAAAAGTCCAGGCCCAGACAGCCTTACTGGAGAATTCTACCAAACTTTTAGAGAGGAGTTAACTCCAGCACTACTGAGGCTATTTCACAGCATAGAAAGGAACGGGATACTCCCAAATTCATTCTATGAAGCCAACAAAACCCTGATACCAAAGCCAGGGAAAGACCCCACTAAAAAAGAAAATTACAGACCAATATCAAAAGGCATCACTCATGAATCTAGATGCAAAAATCTTCAACAAAATCCTTGCCGATAGAATTCAACAGTATATCAAAAAAATAATTCATCATGACCAAGTTGGATTCATACCAGGGATGCAAGGCTGGTTCAACATCAGAAAAACAATTAACGTGATCAACCACATAAATTGCACCAAGGATAAGAATCACCTATTTTGTCAATTGATGCAAAAAATACATTTGACAAAGTCTAACACCCATTCATGCTAACAACTTTCAGAAAAATAGGAATAGAGGGCAAATTGCTCAACACAATAAGGGGCATCTATGCAAAACCAATGTCTACAACATCCTGAATGGAAAGAGATTGAAAGAATTCCCCTTGAGAATGGGAGCTAGACAAGGATGCCCACTCTCACCACTTCTATTTGCAGATGATATGATTGTATATGCAGAGAATCCTAAAGAATCCATAAGTAAAGTCCTGGAACTAATAAAGAGTTCAGGAAAGTATCAGGATATAAAATAAACATATATAAATCAGTAGGATTGCTTTATACCAACAAAAAGATCATCAAAGAAGAAATAACCAAATCAATACCATTTAATATAGCCCCTAGGAAGATAACATATCTAGGAGTAAACCCAGCTAGAGAAATAAGAGACCTATGCAAACAGAATTACAAGATCTTACTGCAAGAAACCCAAAGAGACTTACATAAATGGAGAAACTTACCCTGCTCATGGATAGGAAGACTTAACATTGTGAAAATATCTATTTCACCCAAAGCAATCTACATATACAGTGCAATCACAACAAAAATTCTGGTGTCATTTTTTAATGAAATGGATAAACAAATCACCGACTTTGAAAAGGGAAGAAACCCTGGATATCTAAAGCACTACTGGAGAAGAGGAATACAGTGAGAAGTCTCACACTACCCAACCATAGAACTTATTACACTGCCGCAGTAATCAAAACAGCCTGGTACTGGTACAAAAAGATGCATACAGACCAGTAGAGTAGAGTTGAAACCCCAGAGATGCCACCATCTCTGAAGAACTGATATTCGACAAGGCCCTAAGATTGGAAACTGGGGTAAAAACAGTCTCTTTAACAAATGGTGTTGGCAAAATTGGATAGCCATCTTCAAAAAATTGAAACAAGATGCATAGTTCACATCTTTCACAAAAAGTAACTCAAAATGGATGAGAAACCTAAGTATCAAACCTAAAACAGTAAAGATCTGCAAGAAAAAAATAGGGTCAACAATACAAGTTCTAGTACACAGCTTAAACAAACTTCAGAATCTGACACAGCATAATTAACAGAAGAGAAAATAGATAAATTTAAACTACTAAGAATCAAACACTTTTGCTCATCCAAAGATTTTATTGAAAGACCACTTACAGAATGGGAAAAAGTATTTGGCAACTGTATGTTGGACCGATGTCTGATCGCCGTGATCTACAAAGTACTGTAAAATATCAACAAGAAAAGGCTAAATAACCCAATTAAGCAATGGGCAAAGAAGATGAGCAAAGAGGACATCCAGGCAGTCAAAAGACACAGAAGGAAATGCTCACGATCATTAGCTGTCAGAGAAATCCAAATCAAAACTACAATGAGACACCATCTCACCCCAGTAAGTTTGTTCATGATCCAAAAATCACAAAACAGTAAATGCTGGAGAAGTTGTGAAGAGATCAGAACCCTGTTATACTGGTGGTGGGATTGCAAAGTGGTATAACCTCTTTGGGAAGCAATCTGGCATTTCCTTAAAAAGCTGGATATACTGTTTGATCCATAATCCCACTGCTCAGAATTTTTCCCACAGAAACAAATTCTGTCACATGAACAGACACGTGCACCCGAATATTTATTGCAGCACAGTCCACAATAGCAAATAGTTGGAATCAACTCAGATACCCATCAACAGATGAATGAATAAAGTACGTATACTCAGTGGAACACTATGCAATGATAAAAAACAATGATGACTTCAGGAATTGTCTCATAATCTGTTTTCAATTGGAAGATATTATGCTGAGTGAAGTTAATCACTGGCAAAAGGACAAATATTGTATGAGACCCCTGCTATAAAGACTGAAAAACAGACGTATGTACAGAAGAAAAGACTCTGATAGCTACAAGGGTGGGAAGGGAGGGCAGAGGTTGATCATAGATTAGATAGTTGACAGAAATTTGGTTAGGTGAAAGCAGTGACAGCACACAGTAGAAAGCAAATCAACTTAACTGGACTTCACCATAAACTGAAAGCTCTTCTAATCTCAACCCAATATTTCAAGGACAGAGTAGCAGGGGTGGGGTCTGGGGACCATGCTCTTGGGGGACATCAAGGCCAGTTGGCATAACTAGCCTATTGCTAAGAGAGTTTCTGCACCCCTTATTGGTGAGTGTTGTCTGGGGTCTTAAAATCTAGCAAGCTGCCATCTGAGATATACCAAATGGTCCCAACTCTTCTGGAACAGATGATGACTGAGGACAACAAAGACGTGAGGAAAAAAGAGCCACGGAGACTGAAGGTCCCGTGTGAATGGGAGGCTGTATCAACATGTGACCAGAAGAACCGGATGGTGCCTGGCCACCACCAAAGACACTCGTAATTGGGCACACAAGCTTGTATCCCTGTGGCAGCAGGAGAGAAAGAGGGGTGCAGCTCAAGAACTCTACTAAATGGCCGCAACTGATGGTCTGACAGCTTGGGAGAGCCTCTGGGAACATAGCTCCTAGACCAGCTGCTGCCCCTGACCAGAAAACACTACTGAGGTCAACTCTTCAGACAAAAATGGACTGGACTCGGGACCACAATGTGACCATATAGTGTGTGTATTTCATGATTCTATGCATTTATAGGATGCTGCCTTACTGGTCTCTGTCTAGATTGGAGAGAAGAGGGTGGACAGGAGGGGACAGGAGCTTGTTAAGAGGATACCACAAGTATAGAATGAAAAGGAGGAGTGTGCTATCACCGTGCAGACAGAGCAGAAGGAGCTGTAGATAGGCGGGCACGCAAAATTAATTTGGATTGTATACTTTCGCTTAATCACGATAAAAAAAAGAGAAAAATTTTTTTTCTTGTCTAAAGCCATTCACACACTACACACATTCACAGTACTACACACCTGTAGTATTTCTGCTATAGCAGTGCTAGGTAAGTAAGACATACATGGAACAACAGACATTATTGCTGATGCAAAATGGATCTTGGCTAAAAGCAGAGAATACTAGAAAGGTGTTTGTGTATTATAGACTATGCAAAGCACTTGACTGTATGCATAGTAACAAATAAGGAATAGCACTGTGAAGAATGAGAATTCCAGAACACTTAGTTGTGTTTATGGGAAATCTGGACATAGACCAAAAGGCAATTCTTTGAACAGAACTGGGGATACTGCTTGATTCAGAGTTAGGAAAAGTGTGTGTCATGGTTGTGTCTTTTCACCCTACTTATTCAATCTGCATGTTGAGCAAATAATCTGACAAGCTGCACTGTATGAATAAGAATGGGGCATCAGGATTGGTGGAAGACTTATTAGCAACCTGTAATATGCAGTTCACACAACTTGCTTGGTGAAATCGAAGAGGACTTGAATCACTTCCTGATGAAGATCAGAGACTACAGCCTTCAGTATGGATTTCACCTCAACATAAAGGAAACAAAAATCCTCACAGTTGGACCAATCAGCAACACCATGATAGAAGGGGAAAAAACTGAAGTTTTCAAGGATTTCATTTTACTTAAATTGGCAATCAACGCCCCTGGAAGCAGCAGTCAAGATATCAAGCATCATCTTGCATTTAGCAAATCTGCTGCAAAATATCTCTTTAAAGTGGTATTAAATACAGCACCACTTGATGAACTAAGGTGCTCCTGACACAAGCCATGATATTTTCAGTTGCCTCATGTGCGTGTGAAAGCTCAACAATGAATAAGGAAGGCCCAAGAGAAACTGATGCCTTTGAATTGTGGTGTTGGTAAAGAATGTTGAGTATATTATGGACTGCTCTAAGACTGAACAAATCTGTCTTGGAAGAAGCACAGCCAGAGCACTCCTTAGAGGCAAGGATGGTGCTATTTTACTCACATAACTTGGACATATTATCAGCAGGGATCAGTTCCTGGAGGAGGATATGCTTAGTAGAGGATCAATGAAAAAGAGTAAGACCCTCAACAAAATGGATTGACACAGTGGCTGCAATAGTCTCAAGCATAAAAAGGATTGTGAGGACACTGCAGGACTGGACATTGTTTCGTTCTGTTAACACAGTGTTGCTATGAGTCAGAACTCACTGGATGGCACCTAACAACAACAACACAGTTTGGTGGGAAATTGTTATCCAGGAATGTCTTTATTTCCAGTTCAGAAGGGTATCTTAGGAGCTCAGTCTTGGAGTTCCTGCAGTTTCCGTCAGACCAATAAGTCTGGTCTTTTTTATGAACTTAATTGTTTTTCTACATTTTTCTCCTGCTCTGACCAGTGGTGATCCCAGTCAGAGTGGTTGGTAGTGGTAGCTGGGCACCATCTAGTCCTTCTGGTTTCATGGTCACATGGGTTGTGATTCATGTGGCCCATCAGACCTTTGGACTAATTACTTTCTTGATTTTTTTGTTTTCCTCAATATCCTTTGCGGAGGAAGGTAAGAGACCAGTAGATGAGTCTCAGATGGCCATTTTTCAGAGTGTAAGACTTTTCTTATTTCTTTATAACTATGGTCTCATACAATATTTGTCTTTTTGTCACTGTCACTCAGCCTAATGTGCTCCAAGTTTATCCACGTTGTGAGATGTTTTGTGGATTCGTCATTAGTCTTTATCATTGTGCAGAATTCTATTTTGTGCAAGGACCACGGTTTGTTAATCTATTCATCTCTTGATGGCACATAGGTTGTTTCCATGTATTTGCTGTTGTGAATAATGCTGCAGCGAACGTGGGTGCACACATATCTATTAGAGTCATGGCTCTTATTTCTCTATGGTATATATCTATAAATTGTATTGCTGGACCATATAGTGTTTCTATTTCTAGATTTTTAAGGATGAATCATATTGTTTTCCATAGTGGTTGTCACGGATTGAATTGTGTCCCCCCCCATGTATGTGTTGATTTGACTCAGCTAGGAGCCCCAGTGTGGTGCTGTTCCTCCCATGTGTTGTGAATCCTGCCTCTGTGATACTGACGATGAATGGACCACAGTTGTGTTAGTGAGGCAGGACTCAAATTACAAGCTTTTGGGATATAAGGGAGAGAAGTGAGCAGAGGAAGCTGGTAACTGTCTTAGGCTAGGTTTTCTAGGGAAGCAAAACCAGTAACACATATATGTACAAGGAAATATTTATGTATAGGGAAACAGCTCATGCAACTGCAGAAGCTGACGGTCCGAAGTCCTGGCACAAGCCTCACGTGGCCACGGGATGATTGGCAGGTCAGGGAACAGGACTCTCAAGTGCTGGCTCTAAGGACTGATGAATCCAACAGCTGCTAGTTCAAGTCCAGGAACCAGATGCCAGAAGAGAGCAGGAGCTGCTGGCTATGTGAGCAGACCAGCAGTAGGTGGTAGAAGGTGGAGAGATGAGAGCTGAGGGGTAGGGAGGCACCACAGGCCCCACCCTGCCGCTTGATACAGCAGATAAACATGGAGTAGCCAAGTTGGCATAATCCTGACCACCATGGTAACTTCACACCACCAAGAAAGCAGCACCGAGAGCACAGTATGTCCTTTGGACATGAAGTTCCTGTGCTGAGATGCTCTCCTTGACTTAGGACTCAGCCACCTGGACTGTGATAACTTCTGCTGTTGAACAGACTTGTAACTTGTAAATGGATCTGTGGCTTACTGGACTGTGACAACAAAAATTTCTCTTCATGAAGCCTTCTGCTCATGGTATTTTCTGTTAGAGCAGTACCAGGTAACTATACCAGGTGGTTGTACCATTTTACATTCCCACCACAATATATGAGTTCCAATCACCCCCAACCTCACCAAAATTTGTTATTTTCTGTTTTATTGACTAGTCTCAGGAATGTTGTAGTTTTGACTTGCATCTCTTTAATTGGAGTCCTGGTGGTACAGTGGTTAAACATTCAACTGTTAACCAAAAGACTAGCAGTCCAAATCAACCAGCCATCGTTGGAAGCCCCATGGAGCAGTTTTAATTCATCCTACAAGGTCACTTTGAGTTGGAATAGATTCAATAGTGGTTTTCTTTTTAAGGGCCGGTGGTTAGACACCTAGTTGCTAACTGAAAAAAGGTTAGTGTCTAACCCACCAGCCCCTCTGTGGGAGATAGATGTGGCAGTCTGGTTCTGTCAAGATTTACAGCCTTGGAAATCCTATGAGGTACTCCTACAGGGTCACTATGGAATTTAATCAACAGCTTTTTTGTTGTTGAAAAGACTGTCTTTTCACCATTTTGTGAACTTTGTGAAAGATCAGCTGTTCATGTGTGGATAGATTTGCATCTGGGTTCTCAGTTTTGTTCCATTGGTCTGTGTGCAAATATCCCAAACCAAATCCACTGCCATTGAGTCGATTCTGACTCATAGCAACCCCACAAGACAGGGTAGAACTACCCCACAGGCTTCCCAGGGAGCACCTAGTAGATTCAAACTGCTGACCTTCTGGCTAATAGCCATAGCTCTCAACACTATGCCACCGAAGTTTCTGGTATATGTGCACACAAGTATTCTCATGCCATGCAGCTGTGCCTCAGTGGGAGGCAAAGTAAAAAGTCTTGTGCTTAACTGACATTAGGGAGATGGATGAGAAACAGCCTGTGACAGTTTGTCACCAGGCTGCTTACATTCTATTACTGCGATAGGAATCTTCCAGCACCCAGGTCAGACTTCCCTGACGTGAAGAAGCAAAAGGTCTCCGGAGCCCCATGAGTTGGAGCTCTTCTCCTACACCTTGACTGTTTCTTGTATCTTGCAACATGTTTTTTTCCTTTTCAAAAAGGGTAACTGAGAATGTGACAAAGCTAATGCAATATGATACTGTAAATAATCTATAAGTGTTACTTTTATTTATTTTTTATTTTGGGGGCCATCTACATGCTGGCCTCTTTCCAAAGAGCTGCGGTACCCTCTCAGCTCCTGTGGCCTTGGTCCCCCTCTTCTTTTCTCTCTTGAGAAATGCTGGCAGCTTGGGAGACAGCAGCTAGGAAGGCCACCTGGCTTTTTTTTTTTTTTTTCTGTATCTACATCTTTCTTTCTTGCTCCTTATCTCATTCAGAGTGGACTTGGCAGGCTAGTTCCACCAGCTGAAGAATTTTTGTATGTTTTGACTGCGCCTGCTACAAACATGCAGATTAGAGCCCAGGTGTCTGAAATACATATCTGTAGTTTAATGAAGAGCTTCTTGTAGTTATTTTGTGATGTGCGCAATTATCTGTGGGCTGCATGCTTAAAAATATGAAGTCATCCTTGGCAAAGTGATGCATAAACTCAAATGTAAAAATTGTCTGTTGGGACTCTGGGGAGAACAGCCTGCATTGCTGTCTAGTGTCCAGTGGTATCACACCTCCTACTAAACCTTCTCCCTCTTTCTGACTTGGAATATGTTTCATTGGCTCAACTGCTCTAGATCACAGGCCTAAACTGGGTAACACAGTGCAGGTTTGCTAGAAAATATTTCTCTTATTTTTGTTTTAACTAAAAATGTCTTTTTTTGGCCTTTATTCCTGAAGAATATTTTTGGCGTATACAGAATTCTAGTTGACTTCCCCCCCCCTCACCCCTAGCACTCTACAGATGCTGGTCCTCTGGCTTCTGGCTTCCATTATTCTGATGACAGTGGTCTTTGAATACATTTTTTTTGTCTATGTAATGTGTTGTTTTTCTCTGGCTAATTTAATGATTTCATTACTTTGGGTTTTCAACAGTTTGTGGTGTTCTTAGCCTATTTTCTTTGCTTTTCTTTTTAATTCTCTTAGAGTTTGGTGAACTTTAAATTTATGTATTTCATCCAATTAGTAATTTTTCAGTTGTTACTTCTTCAAAAATGTTTTCTACCCTATTCCCTCCCTTTTCTCCTTCTAGAACTTTCATTTCATATACTTTGGACCTCTGGTTATTATCCCACAGATCCATGAGTCTATTTTTTTCTCTCTATTCTTCACATAGTAAAATTTCTATTCTAAGATTTTAATTTTTTTTATTGTGATTAAGTGAGAGTTTACAGTCCAAGTCAATTTGCCATATAAAACCCTGAGCACACACCTCTGTGCAACTCTAGCTTCTCTCCCAATCCTGTGACAGCACACTCCTCCTTTCCACCTTGTACTTTCCATATTCATTGAACCAACTCTTGTCCACTCCTCTCCACCCTCTCATCTCACCTCTAGAGAGGGGCTGCTCTGACAGCCTGCTGTATATATTTAAGCTAAAAAGCACATACTTCACCAGCATCCCTCTCTGTCTTATACTTCAGTCCAATCTTTGTCTGGAGAGCTGGTTTTGATACTGATTACAGCTCTGGGCTAACTGCATGTCCAGGCACCATGTTCTCGGGTGACCCTCCAGGATGTTGGATGATGAAGTCTAGTTATTTAACAGAGTTCTAGATCTGCACCTCCAGTTTTCTCCCACTACATCAGGGACTCTATGTTGTGTTCTCTGTCAGGACAGTCATTGGTGGTGGCTGGGAACCAACTAGTTCTTCTGGTTTCATGCTGATGTAGTCTCCCTATCCTATGGTCCTTTCTGTCTCCTAGGCTCATGTTTACCTCATGCTTTTGATGTCCTTGGTTCTCCTGTGCTCCAGATGGATTGGGACCAACTCATGCTCCTTCATGACAACTTGCTAGCTTTTAAGATCCCAGATGCCACTCAACAAAGTGATATACAGAGTGTTTTCTTAAAAAAAAAAAAACAAAAAACAGTGATGCTAACTGACCTAGATGTTCCCTGAAATCCGGTCCCCAGGCCCCTACCCCTGCTACTCTGATATGCAAAATGTCAGTCTGTATTTAGAAAAACTGCTAACTTTCAGCATAGTCCAGCAGTGTTACTCTCCCGTCTACTGCATGCTGCCACTTCCTTCACTTAACCCAATTCCTATCCACTATCCCACCCCTACCTTCAAAGATTATTTTCTTCTGTGATTAAACCTTTTATTCAGTCCTTGTAATAGTGGTCTCATGCAATATTTGTCCTTTTATGAATGACTAATCTCACTCACCTTAAGTCTTCCAATTGAAACCAGGTTATGAGATGCTTCCTAAAATCGTCATTGTTCTTTATCATTGCATAATGTTTCATTGAGTACATGCACCATAGTTTGTTTATCCATTCATCTGTTGATGGGCACCTAGGTTGATTCCATCTTTTTGCTATTATGGATTGTGCTGCAACAAACATTCATGTGTGTGTATCTGTTCGTGGGACATCCTTTGTTTCTGTAGCATATATTCCAAGCAGTGGGTTTACTGGATCAAGTGGTATATCTATTTCCAACTTTTTAAGAAAGTGCCAAATTGCTTTCCAATCCCACCAGCAGTGAAGGAGAGTTCTGATCTCTCCACAGCCTCTCCAGCATTTGTTGTTTTGTGTTTTTTGGATCATGGCCAACCTTGTTGGCATGAGACGGTGCCTCATTGTAGTTTTGATTTGGATTTATCTAATAGCTAATGATCGTGAGCATTTCCTTATGTATCCGTTAGCGTCCTGGATGTCTTCTTTGGTGAAGTGCCTGCTCATATCCTTTGTCCATTGTCTAATTTGGTTATCTGTAATTTTCAAGTTGAGGGTTTTTTTTTTTGTTTTTTCCTTCAGTAGCTTGTAGATTATGGATATTAGACACTGATCAGATTTGCAGTTGCCAATTTTTGTTTTCCCCAATATGTAGGTAATCTTTTTACTCTTTTGGTGAAGTCTTTGGATAAGCTAAACGTTTGGATTTTTAGGAGTTCTCAGTTATCTATTTTCCCTTCTAGTGTTTGTGCATTGTTATTAATAGATTTTTTGTCTCTTTATACAGTGTATCAGGGCTCCTAGCATTGTCCCTATTTTTTCTTCCATGATCTTTACATTTCAGGTTTGATGTTTAGGTCTTTGATCCACTTTTGGTTAGTTTTTGTGCATAGTGTAAGACATGGGGCTTTTTTGATTTCTTGCAGATAGATATCCAGTTTTGCCAACACAAGATTGTTTTGTTTTGTTTGTTTTTCCCTAGTTCACAGATTTTGGGCCTTTGTTCATAGGTGGATGGTGTTATATTTGGATTCTCAATTCTGTTCTATTGGTCTGTGTATCTGTTTTTGTACCAGTACCAGGCTATTTTGACTACTGTGGCAGGGTAATAGTTTCTAAAGTCAGGTAATGTGAGCCCTCCCACTGTGTTCCTCTTCTTCACTAATGCTTCACTTACCTGGGGCTTCTTTCTATTCCATATGAAGTTGGTGATTTGTTTCTACATCTCATTACAAAATGACACTGGAATTTGTATTGTGATGGCATTCTATGTATAGATTGCTTTGGGTAGAATAGACATTTTCGCATTGTTAAGTGTTCCTATCCATGGCCAAGGCAGGTTTCTCGACTTACAAGTTCTAACAATTAAGTCTGCGGACTCATCCTAGAAAAAGTGCTACATAACTCATTGCTGAATACCACTGTGATGGATTGAATTGTGTCTCCCCAAGAATATGTGTAGCCATGTGGCTGGGCCATTATTCCCAGTATCTTGTGACAGTCCTCCATTTTGTGATTTTCCTATGCTGTATGTTAAAGGATTAGAGTGGGACTGTAAATCCTTTCATAGGATTACCTCTGTGCTCCACTGTAAAGGGAGTTTCCCTGGAGTATGGTTTGCACCACCCTTCTATGGCACTTTGAAGTGCTCCCCTTGGGAAGCTACGCACTAATGCCAGTGCCTAGTCCACCCTTTAAATAAGTTTTGGAACTCGTTTTCTGGAATGGTTATCAGAGCTGTCATCGTATTACCCTTGATGTCCTGAATGTCATCAAAATGTTTTCCTTTCAATATTTCCTTTGGGTAAAGAAAAAAGTCATTGGGGGCCAGATTAGATGAGTAGAGAGGGTGTTCAAATACAGTTATTTGTTTACTGGCTAATAATTTCCTCACAGACAACCATACAATTAACTTCATGAACTTACTACCATTCCACTGTGCATAATGGCCGTTCCAATAAAGAGTTCTAAAATGGCTTTTCAGGGTGAACTAAGCACAGACATTGGTGCTTAGCTCTTCAAGGGGAGTATTTCAAAGGTGACTGTAGTGATATTCAGCAGTGAGATCTGTAGCACTTAAAACAGTTAAGTTCACAGACTTGTCAGACCTTACAGCTTTTCATATTATAAGACAACAGACTAAAAAGGATAAGGCAATCTGAAAATTAATATTGTATGCTTATCTTTTATTTATTGTGGTAAAATACAGAAAACAAAAAAATTGCTGTTTGAACCTGTTTTAAGTATCAACTTTGGTGGTATTAATTACAATCTTTAAACTTTCTATAAAAAGAAACACCACTGAAAACCTCCAAGAGAAACACAAAGATGAATCACCATGTCCCCCTCTAGAACAGGAGCACGTGGGTGCTCTACACTGTGGCCCTAGCACACCCCAGCCCCCCTACTCTTGGTGTGCTGACTGCCCTCTTCAAGCACACAATGGGGGTTGGCTTCAGGTCCCAGGGGGCAGATGATGCTGCTGGACATGGGGTGGGAAGTGATATAGCCTATGTGCCTTCTGTCAGAGACTCTGCACACCGGGATGGGACAGAACCGGGGTTGGTGTCATACTGATACCAAAGATAGCTGCATGACCTTCAAGGCCCTACTGAAGATCAAAGGGAAGTGTCTTTCATACTTTCTGAAGACCAGAGCCAGGACTTCTAAGCCATGGTGGGCACTTTCCTCTGATTCTTGAAGAGCAAGCACTCACTAAATGAGTTGCTTTCTGGCCCAGTTGGTTCAGTGTCCCAGAGGGCCTGTGGGGCAAGGGTGACCTCCTCTCTTTGGCTGCAGGCCCTTTCCCCTAGTTAGGAGCCGCCCCCTTCTTCTCCTTGGCTGCAGGTCCCTACCTACAGTCGGGAGCTGGTACCCCCCTCTCCTTGGCTGCAGGCTCCCACCTCTAGTTGGGAGCTGGACCCTTCCTATCCCTTAGGGCAGGCCCCCATCTCTACTTGACAGCTGGCCTCCTACTTTCAGTCTGATCTCTTCCTCTCCTTGGGAGCTGGTCTCTAACTCTACTTGGGGTCTGGACCCTCCTTTCCTTGGGGGTTGATGACCTCCTCCCCTTGGGGTCTGGTCCCCACTTCTACATGTGAGCTGGTGACTTCCTGTCCTTGGGGGCTGGCCCTCTCCTCCCCTTGGGAGTTTGCTCTCTCCTTCCCTTGGGGGCTGGCTCCACCTCTTCTTGAAGGCTGGCCCTGTCTTCTTTCCGGGGGCTTGCCTCAGCTTCAGTGGGTATTTCCAAGGCTGACATGGCAGTGGGGGAGAAGCAGGCTCCCTGAGGATTCTGGGGTGTGTTTGGTGCCCCATGAGTCCCCTCCCAAAGGGTCAGTGACTGGGGTCAGAAGACAGCAGGAGGAAGAGGCAGTAGAATAGGCAAGCAAGGCTTTTGTTACCTCCTTCTTATCACCAACAGGAACCTATGCCCCCTCCAGGCCCTGAAGGCCTTGCTCCAGCTTGCAATACTGACTCTTCTGATCATGAGGCATCATGGGTCTTGTCAGGGGCAGCAGGCAAGAGGGTAGGTAATGGGAGCCCACAGGCCTGTGGAAGAGAGAGGGAGAGTATAAACCCCTCACCTAAGAAACTGAACCTCGGAAGCTCCGACCAGTGAGAATTTACAGCTCTTTTCTAGCCCTCACAGGACTCCTGTAAGTGTGTCCCCTATGACTCTGAAGGAATTGAGTGGCTGCTAGGAGTCCAGAGGCCTGCAGAAGAGAGAAGAGTTTGAGCGGCTTTACCCGAAAACCTCAACCTTGGCGGCTGTGGCAAAGGCTCAAATACAGACCTTCTCTGGGCCTCACAGGTCTCCTGTCCTCTCGTCAGCCTGTTCCCCAAGATTCTGAAAGAGGAAGTCACACGCCTCAGCGGGCACTTCAGTCTGAAAGCACAGTGCTGGCAGGAGGGGCAGAGTGGAGTCTGTGAGGCCCCCACACCTTGAGGTAGGTGGTCCCCTCGGCACTCATTCACTGTCCTCTCCTTAGCAGAACATGGATCTTCCCTTTGATTACCTGCAATCACCCCCTCAAACCACGGCCCTTACCTCCCTGAGACCCCCAAGACAGAAGTAAGGAGGCAGGGGTCTCCCAGAGTTATCCTCAGGCCCTAGGTCTGCACTTTTCTGGATTGGTGGCACTGCAGTCTTCCCTAAGAACATTCACCTTTAACCTTGGCACAGCCTGATGACTTTGCCCCTGCACACTTGATCTGCCTGAGATACACTCCCCAGCCACCTATCAGTACATGAGAGCTTGCCACATCCAGTGTCCCCTACCCAAGTCCTCCCAGGGCTGAGAACAGAGACCTGCCAGACTCTAGGGGGTCCCCTCTTTGATGAAGTGGTGGTACCTTCACTTTTAACCAAATGTCCTTACCCAGACTCCTAATGGTGCCTGGAACCCTTTCTTGTTCTGACCAGGTGTGGCTATCTTTGCTTACTAATTTCCTCATCTTCCTGAGATCCTGGAGACAAAAGTGATGGGTCACTTTCTCTGCGAATGCATACTGGGGCCTCTCAGGGCTAAGCACAGGAGTAGATTTCAGCAGCTTCCCCTCAGTTCTTGCTCAGGTGCTTCCTTTGACACATGGCTGTCCCAGGACCCTTCCCCTCTGATGAACTGTGGCTGCCCCTAAGACCTCAACCCACTCGCTTATATCCCAGAGATTCATTAGAGATAGCTGGGGTTTCCCAGGGCTGACAGCTGGGGCAGGTCCTCTGACACCCCTCTGTTGAAACTCGGAATCCCCATGTCCTCCCCTGGAATCCTGATGATCTGAGATTACCCTGTCAGACAACACCCGTCCTTCAACTCAGGAGCCCAATTGAGGGGTAGCTGGCCAATGTCAGGAGCAGGTACTCTGGGGCCCCTCTGTTCTGAGACTTGGGATTCTATCAGACTTCCCCTGGACTCCGGGCAGTGCCTGGTCCCCTCCATTCTGAGGATCTGAGATGACACTGTCACATGATGCCCCACCCTTAGATTCCAGGTCTAAACTGAGGGTTAGCTGGGGTTACCTAGGGCAGATAACAGGGTTGGGTTCTCTGAGATCCCTCTGTGCTGAGGCCCGTAGTCTCCCAGTCCTCCCCTGGATTCCTGGCAGGGCCTGGACCCCTCCTTTCTGATGACCTGAGACTGCCATGTTAGATGATGCCCTAAGCTCCCAGTGATAAACTATGGGGAAGCACCAGTCTTTGAGATATGGCCAGATCTCTCAGGGTTGACAGCAGTGCTGCATCTGGCACCCCAGAGGCCTGCGCTGGGAAGGGTCTGGGGCTGAGAGGGACAGGAAAGGGGATGAGAAAGACTCAATCACACAAAGAACACATCACACAAGATAAAGTTGGGGCCAGGTGGCACCAAGATCTGTTGGAGAACGGTGGCCACTGTTCCTTTGTTACAGCTTTATTTATATGTTCCAGAAGCAGGAAGACAACAGGACAGCACACATTGTCAAAAATAGGATTTTTGTAGGAAGTGTTTGGGTTGGTTACAGATTACACGGAAGTCTTGTCTCCAAACAAAGGACACGGAACAAGGAAGCAGCTTAGCCTAAGCTTTTCTTTTCAGTTGTGTAAACAGATTTGTAGTATTAAGCAAGGTGGGGTAAAGGGAGAGGGAAGAGAAAGGGCAAGGGGGTTAGAGTAAATAGCTTTTAGCCTGCAGCACAGCAGGGGCTCATTCCTCCCAGAATTCCGGGTCTCCCATTCTCACCTAGAGGCTCAGCTGGATCTGTCCCCGAGACTTCAATACCTGACAGTGCCTCACACCTCTGATGCCTTAGCTGTATGTCAGAACACACCACATCTGGCCCCTCCCACCAACCTGGACAAGGTGCTGTGCAGACGTGTGTGGGGATGAGGCTCTCTGTGTAGGGTGTGGGGCACATTTTGTACCCCTTAAGGTATTCTTTTTTATTCCTGACAATATCCGGCCTGCTCTCTTCTGGTGACCCGAGGATGCCGTCCCTCAGCCCAAGGCCCCCAACTCCCTGAGACCCTTTAGGAGGCAGTAGCGTGGATAGCACTTCAGCCACAGCCTTGCTGAGATTTTCCTGGGGTGACAGCAGGGTCTGGGAGTTCCCTCCATGTTTCCTCAAACCCATGTCTTCCTGTGAGACACTGCCTGTTTTAGTCAGCTAGTGCCGCTCTAACAGAAATACCACAGAGTGGATGACTTCAACAAAGGAAGGTTTATTCTTACACAGTCCGGTAGGTTGCAAGTCCGTATTCAGGGTGTCCGCTCCAGGGGAAGGCTCTGGAGGAAAATCTGGTATTGCATCAGTCTTTGTCCAGCGAGCGTCTTGGCGCAGGAACCTCAGGTCTCAAGGACGCGCTCTTCTCTCAGTGCACATTTCTTGATGGTGCGAGGCTCCTCCTTCTCTTTGTTTCCCCTTCCTTTTATCTCTTGCAAGCTGAAAGCATTAAGGGTGGGGCAAGCCACACTCCAGGGAAACTCCCCCTACTGCAGAGCAAGGAAGTAATTCTATGCAGGAATTTACAGCCCCTTAACATACAGTTTAGCAAAACCACACAATGGAGGACAGTCCCAAGATACTGGGAATCATGTCCCAGCCACACGGCTGCACATATTTTTGGGGGGACACAATTCAACCCATGACACTGCATTTAAGACTCGGGGTGAGGGTGGAGGTCTTTCAAAAAAGCACCTCCCCTGAGAGCACTGACTGCTGGAATTCCTGGAATGTTACCTGTACCCCTCAAGCCCCTAAGCCACACTCATAAATCTCCTGAGAGCTGTGATATCTGTGACTGCAGGAGATGAAGGTGAGCATCCCAAATGGCCCTGTAGGCTTGGGTTTTCCTGTTCCTGAAGCCCAGCCTGGAGCCACCGTGGCCTCTACCGCTGTGCCGATTACCCACCCTCTCCTATACCTGACCTCAGTTGGCCCTCATTGGGAGTTTGCCTCTCCAGGATCCCATCTGGCAACTACTCAGTCCAAAACAGGATCCTTGCTGCTGTGCAGAGCCAGATGTCTATTTGAAAGCCCTCAGTTTCAAATCACCTTCCACCATATTGATTCTGGTAATGCTGGCAGGAGATGCTATAGCCTTCTGGTACATCTTCTGACACCGAAAAAAATCTCGTGGAGTCTATTCTGACTCATAACAACCCCATAGGACAGAGTAAAACTGCCCCGTAGGGATTCCAAGGAGTCCCTGGTGGATTCAAACTGCTGGCCTTTTGGTTAACAGCCTGAGTTCTTAATCACTCCACCACCATGGCTGTGGTACATTTCCTACCACCACCACCCACTGCTATTGAGTTGATTCCTACTCATGGTGACCCTATAGAACAGAGTAGAACTGCTCCATAGAGTTTCCAAAGGGTGCCTGGCAGATTTGAACTGCTGACCTCTCGGGTATTAGATGTAAGCACTTAACCACTTCACTACCAGGGTTTCCTAGTGGTTTCTATATAATTATATGTTAGAAGATGCCGGCAGCTCCACAGGAGGAAAGACCTATTGTTAGGGGCCGGGGTTCAAGACACAACGCAGTTTCCTTTTATTAAAGTTACGTTTTATTAAAAAATGTGCCCGATAAGAAAAAGACTGGTGCACCAGGGATGCACCCCAAACTACACAGAGCAGGGGACGACCCCAAGCTTCCTCAGCACCCAGTATTTAAGTCATGAGATTACAAAGCAGGGAGGGGAAACTGACCTTTACGCTCACTGGTTAAGGCCACCTGGAATTCCTGTTAGTTGTAAAATGTGGTCAAGGTCTAGAGGTCACTTGCAAGGCTGTCCCCAGGCTTTGTCTTGTGACAGACGTTTTGTAAGACAAAGGTGAGATTACTGTATGGTGTTTTCTGCTATTAAGTTGTTTCCTGCGGCTTTCTTTAATACCTTGAATTTTTACTGTGCCCTTCCTCAAAATGGAGTCACTTATGCCTCATTTTAACATTCCCCCCTTGAGTTCTTGTCCCGGAGTCAAATCTTAGAGACTAAATGAGTGTTGGGCTGATCACGGTTCTGGCTGTTCAAGGAGGTGGGAGTTCTGGGGCAGATGTTTTAGGACTAGAAGCTGGACTGTGGCTAGTCTTTCTTGAATGAATTTAAGTAGTCTTATTTAGAATGTAGGGACCCACAGTTAAAGCTAAGATGAAGAAGGTGGTCAGCCACGGAGACCAGGAGAACAGAGACTCAACTGATTCTAATGAGGTCCCCATTTTCTTGATCTAGGGTGCATTGGTTTCACAGCCCCATGTATAACAGAAATAATTATTTGTTCCTCCACATGATCCATAGTCATTAGCCCCGGGACAGACGTAAAATTGTTTCTTAGTCAGTTGCTGTATGAGGCAGTTAGTAGCACACTCCCACCCATCAGCAGGTATACATCCCCCAGTATTTATGAGTGCTCTGCGTGCATGAACCAGGTATGGGTCTTTCTTAAGCTGTGAGCCTATAGAACCCCCCACAAGGTCATATAAATCAAGGTGAAAAACTGGTGAAGTCACCTCAGGAGGGCCGGTTAAGGTCAGTTCTTGAACTTTCCGGCCGAGGTTTCTTGGAGTCGCCTCAGGGCCAGTATGTTGTCGTACCTTCCATTGAAGGTCAGGGTTTAGTGTTGTCTTTTTTACATGGGAGTGATGGACCCAAGGCCAGATCCCGTCAACCTTGATGGCAGTTGGAGTTGTCAGGATTACCATGTGGGGTCCTTTCCAACGGGGCTCCAAAGTCTTCTTTTGGTGTCTCTGGACCCAGACTAGATGCCCTGGCTGAAACTGATATGGCTTTATAGGAGAGAGATAGTGGAGGCATCTCAACAAGGGGAAAAGTAGATCTTGAGTTTTCTGCAGGGCCTGGAGGGACTTAAGCAGGTCATGATTAGAGATTTTAGCAAGCATGTCATCCCTTGGTTTAGGGCAGAGGGGTGGTGGCCTTCCAAAAACAATTTCATAGGGCATAAGGCCTTGGAGGTAGGGAGAATTATGCACATGCATCAAGGCAAAAGGGAGCAGGGCCGTCCAGTCACCGCCACTTTCTAGGGTTAATTTGGTTAAGGTCTCCTTAAGGGTCTGGTTCATTCTTTCTACCTGTCCTGAACTCTGGGGGTGATAGGCACAATGTAATTTCCAATTAATCCCCAGAACAGATGCTACTCCCTGAGACACTATGGCCACAAAGGCAGGGCCATTGTCTGATCCTAGTGTCAGTGGAACCCCAAACCTAGGTATGAGTTCTTCTAGTTTTTTTTTTTTTTTTTTTTTTTTGAGACTACCTGTGCTGTCTCTCTCAGTGGGAAATGCCTCAGTCCAACCAGAGCATGTGTCTACGAAAACTAAAAGATACTTATATCCGTATCTGCTGGGCTTAATTTTGGTGAAGTCCAGTTCCCAATGTACTCCGGGCATAGTGCATCTTTCTCTCTTACCTTGGTGGGCCTTGCTTACATTAGTGGCCTAGCAGCCTTGGCAGGTGTGCGTTATTCCTTTAGCTAACTGGGGTAGTTGGGGTATATAGTACCTTGAAGACAGAAGTTCCTGGATTTTTGCTGCTCCCAGATGGGTGGTCTGGTGGATCTGGTGGACGAGTTTCTCTCCCAATTTTTGAGGGAGAATGGGGAGCCCTCCCAAAGTATAGCATCATCCTTTCTTTTCTTCTATTTTGGGAATCTTCTTGTGCAGGAGGGTATCCTCTGGGGTGTAGGTGGGCTCTTCGGGAAGGATCGGCTCAGGAAGCTAGATAGAATTGATCTTGGGGAGGCTGAGGGCAGCTTCCTTAGCTGCTCGGTCCGCTAGGTTATTGTCTTGGGCTTCCATTGTTTTGGCCCGCTGATGTGGAAGGCATCTTTGTGGGCATTGTGTGTTTGGGGCACAGTGAGGGGTGGCGGGTCAGGGGGCAGGCTGGAGTCAGGAGGCTCCTTGTCATCTGAGAGGCCAGCATCCGGTGGATAAGAGCTTTCAGAGTGCAGGGAGGAGGACAGATCCTGGCACAGGCTCAGGTCTTGGCACAGGTGCTTGTAGTCCTGGATCAACTCATATAGACCCCACATCTGGCACAGCAGCAACATGTCCAGTTGTCGCAGTCCCACCTGTAGGCAACATCTCCTTGCACAGCACCGCTAATGCCGTGTCAAGGTTGACTGGGCAGCGTGGAGCAGCGGGGCTGGTGACAGGGCCTGCGTTGGCAGTGCTGGCACTGTGGTGGGGTCTGTTTGGAGCGCGGGCTGCACGGCTCAGCGTGTCATGGATGCGGCTGTAGACACGCTCCAGCTCCCACCATGAGCCCCCACTGGCGTTAATAAGGCTTTTGAGGCCGCGTGGCAGTGGTGGGAGCCCGGCCAAGTCGCCCGGTGCCTTGGCTGAGGGCAGCCCATTGCGCTGATGTTCCAGATGGTAGGGCTTGTGACCAGAGGACCTGATCTTCGGCTACCATCGCTGCCCCTGCGTACCTGGTGCCATCCCTGATAAAACTGCTTCTGTCAGTGAACAGAGTGAGATCGGGGTCCTGCAAGGGAACGTCTGTAAGATCTCAGCGAAGGCCATGCTGTTGGTCAAGCACCTCAGTGTAGTCATGTGGTTCGGCCTCCAGGTCTGAGTCAGGTAGCAGCGTGGCTGGGTTGAGGGCCGAGTTAGAAGCAAACACAACTAGAGGCTGATCTAGTAATAAAGACTAATAGTGGGTTAGCTGGGCATTGGAAATCCATTTATGAGGCAGGCTATGCAAGACTCCCTCGATGGCATGGGGAGTAGTAATGGTGAGGGGCTGCCCCATAGTCATTTTATCAGAGTCTTTCACTAGTTGAGTGGTGGCTGCAACAATTCTAAGGCACCTTGGCCATCCTGAGGCCACTGAGTCTAGCTTTTTAGACAGATAGGCCACCGGCCTTTTCCATGGGCCGTGTCTGAGTAAGGACTCCCTTGGCTATTCTTTTATTTTCATCAATGTATAGTTGGAAGGGCTTTTCCAGGTTGGGTAATGCTAATGCCGGTGCCTCCAGGAGTGACTTCTTTATAGTCTGGAAAGCCTGCTCTGTTTCTTTAGTCCATATAAAATTCTTCTCCTTTCCTCGGGTCAGCTCATACAGGGGGCACACTATCTCTGCAAATCCTGGGATCCAGAGTCGGCAGAACCCAGCAGATCCCACGAACTCCCTCACCTGCCACGGCATACACGGGGTGGGAATCCCAAGGATAGTCTGTTTTCTTGCTTTGGATAGGGAGCGTTGTCCCCCCTTGAGTTGGAAACCCAAATAAGTCACTTCCTGGACGTTGACCTGTGTCTTTTTAAAAGAGACTCAATATCCCGATTTCGCCAAGAGAGTTAACAGGAACTTGGTGGCCTTTAAACAAGTGTCCTCATCAGGTGCCTCGAGTAATAAGTCATCTACATATTGTAGAAGGGAAATGTCAGGCCATTGATGCCTGTACTCATGAAAGTCCTGATGAAGGGCCTCATCAAAGATGGTGGGAGAGTTCTTGAACCCTTGTGGCAGGCGGGTCCAGGTCACCTGCCCGCTGAAGCCATATTCCAGGTCCTGCCATTCGAAGAGCAGCTGACTCTGCGGGCTCAGGGGTATACTGAAGAATGCATCCTTTAAATCCAGCACTGAATACACCCGGTGTTCTGATGACAGAGAGCTCAGGAGAGTGTACGGGTTAGGACTGGTCTGTAGTCCAGCCCTCCTGCCTTCCTCACCGGCAGGAGGGGAGAATTCCAGGGTGACTGGCAGGGCACCATTATTCCATGTTTTCTGAGTCTTTGAATGTGGACCCTGGTTCCTCTCTTTGCTTCTGGCGCAGTGGGGTACTGCCGCACCTGAATAGGGTCGGCAGGTGATTTTAAAGTCACTATAACCGGTGGTTTGTGTTCGGCCAGTCCTGGGGAGTTGTTTTCAGTCCAAACCTGAGGAATCTCTTTGATCAACTGATCCACTGACATCAGGAGGATAGAGCAGGGGCCCCTGTCAGAACCATCACAAAATCTGTATTCTTCCTCTAAAGGGGCTATCACATTGACTTGGGGTGTCAGGTAAGCATGATTCCCAGCAAAGTGGATAGTCGCCTGCATTTTTGATAACAAGTCTGTTCCAAGTAAAGGGTACGGGCAGTCAGGCAGTGCTATAAATGAGTGGGAGACAGTCTTAGCCCCCAGATCTACCTTTCATTCGTCAGTCCATGAGTAGGCATTAATCCCAGTAGCTCCCTGTATCAAGGTCTTGGCTTCGGTTGTAGGCCCCAGGGGTTCAATCAGAACCGAGTCACTAGCCCCGGTGTCGACCATGAATTCTACTGGGTGTCCCCCTACTTTTAAGGTTACCCTGGATTCAGGGGGGACCAGTTAGCCCTGACACCCTCAAGCCTCTAGGTTAAGAACCTCTGAAGGGGGTTTTCTCTTGGGGCACTCACCCTTCCAATGTCCAATCTCCTTGCAGTAGGCACATGGTTTCTCTGCAGGGGAGGCTTTCCTGGCTTCCTCATCTGATCTGGCCTTTTTTTCCCAAGGGTGCAGCGACGCGTGGCCCTGGGCTTCTGCCAGGAGGATTCTGCTCACCTTTTTGGCTTGCTTATCCTACGGCTGTTCACGGTTTTTTAAGGTCTTCATGGCGATCTCCATCAGTTCAGACAGATTTTTACCTTCAAATACTTCTATTTTGTGGATCTTCCTTCTAATGTCAGGGGCTGACTGGCCCACGAAGGCAATATTGATGGCTCGCTGATTCTTGGGGGATTCAGGATCAATGGGAGTATATGTGCGATATGCCTCCGTTAACCACTATAAAAAGGCTGCTGACGACTCTGAGGGTTCCTGAACTACTTGAGTTACTTTAGACAAATTTGTGGGGCACCCAGTGGCAGCCTGGAGACCCCCCATTAGAACCTGGTGGTAGACAGTTAGGCACTGCTTACCTGCAGTGGTGTTCGGGTCCCAATCTGGACAGGTTAGAGGAAAAACATGATTAATCTCATCCAGGTCGATCGAGAAGCGACTATCTACTCCTGGTACCTGCTTCCTGGCCAGGGACACAATCCTATCCCTCTCTTCAATAGTGAAGAGAGTCTGGAGGAGCTGTTACACATCCTCCCAGGTTGGCTGATGTGTCACAAAGATGGTCTCCAACAGGGAGATCAGGACTTGGGGCTTCTCAGAGAAGGGAGGGTTTTGCATTTTACAGTTATAGTCAAAGGAGTATAGACTAAAAAAGGGGCTCCCTGCCTCAGTCATGTGCTCTATAGCACGTAAGGGAAAGACGTGAGAGGAGGGCTCTGCAAATGGCTGGAAGGATTGACCCGAGTGGGTATGGGCTGGGCTCTGGAGGTCAGAGGAAGGTGGTGCTGTAAAAGTGGTGGGGATCGGGGGAGCAGTCGGGACTAGAGGATCTGCGGGGACCTTATACAGGCCGCGGTGACTGGCTTTGGCTCCCTTGGTCCCAGTGGCAGAATGGAAAGCAGAATGGATTTGGTTAATGTCTAAGGATCCCACAGGTGGCCATCCAGTACCAAAGGCTGGCCATTCTAGGTTACAGAGGGTGTAGAGCTTTCCTGGCTGCTCCTTGCTGAAGTCTTGGGCTCGTTTCTGGAAATCTGAAAAGTGGTCAAGGAAGAGGTCTAGGAGTTTGAGAAGAAGATTACCCCATGGTGGCAAAAGTAACAATCAAGACAAACAGTACAATCAGATGGACAACGGAACAAACACGGACCGGTCGTGTAGCAGAAGTAACTATCAGGACAAACAGCACAATCAGACAGACAACGGAACAGACACGGACCAGTTGAAAAAGAAACGAAAACCAGACCAGGACGCTACTTTGCATCTGCGGGACTTTGTGCTGCAGAACCGAGAAAGGAACTAGTGGCACCCGCCCAGATGGAGAGCTTGGGCTTCCCCCAGTCTCTGACTCAGAGAGCAATTCTGCGTCCAGATTCTCTCTTGTGAGTCCCAGAACCAGAGCTCGAGCACAGAGATTAACAGAAAATATCCAGACTCACCGGTGAGGTTCAAACCAGATTGGCCGGCCACAGAGGTCACTTTTGAGATCCCAGGCGAGCCCCCAAATGTTAGGGGCCGGGGTTCAAGACGCGACACAGTTTCCTTTTATTAAAGTTACGTTTTATTAAAAAATGTGCCCAATAAGAAAAAGACTGGTGCACCAGGGACGCACCCCAGACTACACAGAGAAGGGGACGACCCTGAGCTTCCTCAGCACCAGTATTTAAATCGTGAGATTACAATGCAGGGAGGGGGAACTGACCTTTACATTGATTGGTTAAGTCCACCTGGAATTCCTGTTAGTTGTAAAATGTGGTTAAGGTCTAGGGGTCACTTGCAAGGCTGTCTTGTGACAGATGTTTTGTAAGACAAAGGTGAGATTACTTTATGATATTTTCTGCTATTAAGTTGTTTCCTGGGGCTTTCTTTAATACCTTGAATTTTTACTGTGCCCTTCCTCAAAATGGAGTCACTTATGCCTCATTTCAACACTATCAATCTGCTCCATAAAGATTATAGCCTGGAAAACCCTATGGGGCAAACAGTTGTATTTGTTACATGGGGTCACTATAAGTTGGAATTGACTCAATGGTACTGTAGGGTGCTGCTCTAACAATTACCTAAAATATGGGAGCCATTCTGAAACTGTGAATGGATAGAAGATTCAGAAGGAACTGAGGACAGCTATTAACACCGAAGAATGCATAGATGGTGAGAAACAAGCAGCAGAGGACTGGTGGCAGCAGCAGCAGCAACAACAGAACCAGAGGCAGTGCTGGAGCTGACCCATGGAGCAAGAGAGCTAAGTGCCTGTGCACAGAGTTTTCCTGGCAGAGTGAAATGCCTCCAGCCTCTTGAATTGGTGGAGCTAGCCTTGCTGACCCACTGAGGGAGACAGCTGAGTGCCTTTGTGCAGGATGCTTCCTAGCACAGTGGGCTGCCTCTGGGCAGTTGTATCAGTGGAGCTATAGAGCTTTGGAGGCACTTGACCCAGCAGGGCAGATGTGGGCCTGAGGCCCTGGCCATGTGGCCATAGGAAGCAGAAGCTGAAGAGACAAAGAGCGTGAGAAGCTGACCTGCCTCAGTCTCAAAAGATGTGGCCATGATCTCAGGGGTTTGAAAGGGTGGAGCCATGGCTTCCTGTGTTTGTAAGGGTGGAATGGTCACACAGTTGGGTTTAAGGTGCACCTAAAGGTGATGGGGCAGAGTGGGCCTAGGAGGAAAAGTTGTAGTACAAGGCTGGGGGTCTCTACTCAGGATCCAGAAGGTTTGCTAAATACTTAGAGTCTGGAAGGCTGGGCCATTGTGTAGAATGTCTCAGAAAATGGAAGATTATTTTAAAATAATAAAAAGCTTTGAGGGCTAATGCAATGTGTTCTGCTGGCTTGCTTGTTGCCTGTTAATGCCTACTTTCCCTGCAATTTCTTACATTTGTAGTGGGAATGTCTAACTTGTGCCTGTTCTGCCATTGTACCTTTGGAAGCAGATAGCTTGCATTCTAGGTTTCACAGATGTAGAAGAGTTTTTGTGTTTTGGACTTGGAACTGATTTAAGACTTCTATCATATGGGCTGGACATTATTTTGCTATGATGAAATGAACATACTACTTGTTTCAAACATGTGATTTTTGGGGTGCCAAAAGGTAGGATGTCATGGATTAAATTATGCCCCCCCCCAAAATATGTGTAGTAATTTGCCTGGGCCAGAATTCCCTGTACTCTATGATTGTCCTTCATTTTATGATTTTCCTATGCTGTATGTTAAAGGATTGTGGTGGGACTGATTCGAGTTCCTAGAGGCACTCCATTCTGCTAGGAAGCCTCCTGCATGAAGACACTCAGCTGTTTCCCTCAGCAAGGCTAGCTTCATTGATTCAAGTGAGGCACCCTGCTTCACCAGGAAAACTCTGTGCACAGGCACCTAGCTCTCTTGCTCCATGGGTCCGCTCCAGTACTGCCTCTGGTTCTGTTGCTGCTGCTGCTGCTGCTGCCACTAGTCCCCTTTTCCAACTTCTTCCAAACTACTTTAAAGGATTTGGGTGGGGAGATCCTTCATAGAATCTCCTCCGTGCTCCACTGTTAAGGGAGTTTCCCTGGAGTGTAGCTTGCACCACCCTTTATCCTTTCATCCTACAAGAGATAAAAGGAAAAGGAAGCAAGCAGACATCTGGGAACCTCATACTACCAAGAAGCAGCACCAGGAGCAGAGCACATCCTTTGGACCTGAGGTTCCTGTGCTGAGATGCTCTCATTGAATTTGGACTTAGCCTACTGGACTGTGATAATTTCTCTTTTTGAACGGACTTGCAACTTGTAAATGGATTTGTGGCTTACTGGACTGAGACAATAAAATTTCTCTTATTTATTTTATTTTTTATTTAACATGACTGAGTGAAAATGTACATTCCCGTATAAATTTACATGCCCACCTATATGCAGCTTCCACTGCTCTCCTTGCCCGGTGACAGCACACCATTCTTCTCTGCTCCATACATGTCTCATCCTCCCAACAGCCTCCTTCCCCCCGCTGTCCACCCACTCTCCTTCCTCCAGCCAGAGGTTAGCAGGATGATATCCTATAGATGTATAGAACCATAAAGTGCATCCAATATATGGTCACTCTGCATTGCCAAGTCCAATCCATTCCTGTCCAAAGAGTGGACCTTCGTTATAATTTATGGGTAAGGGCAGCATCAGGGGCGGGGCCATGCTTTCAGGGGAACCCCAAAATCACCGGACCATCAATTGAGGTCTTTTAAGTGGAGATCTCAGGATGCACCCCTTTTTATTCTTGTGTTGCCAGTGAGACTTCTCTCTGTGAGCTCCATCGTGGCTATCACTGGTGGTGGCTGGGCACCATCCAGTTCTTCCGGTCCCAAGTCGATGTAGGCACCCACTCTTGTGGGTCTCTCTGTCTTCTAGGATGTCTTTACCACATGTCATTTTGGTCCTCAGTGAGCATCCTAAAATTTCTCTTCATGAAACCATCCACTGGTGGTATTTTCTGTTAGAGCAGTACCAGGTGACTAAAACAGTATTTTTAACAACTACAGTATTTTCCCCCAGAGTCCTTGCTAACACAGTGTGGAACCAGTCTTCCAAAGTTTTGCTTAGGTGACAGGTAAAAAATGAGCTGAAGTCTATTTTATTTGTTTTTTTTTTATTTTTATTTTTATTTAACATAACTGAGTGAAAATGTACATTCACATGTAAATTTACATGCCCCCCTATATGCAGCTTCCACTGCTCTCCCTGTCCGGTAACTGCACACTATTCCTCTCTGCTCCATACATGTCTCATCCTCCCAACAGTCTCCTTTCCCCTCCTCTCCTTCCACTCCCCTTCCTCCAGCCAGAGGTCAGCAAGATGTTATCTTATAGATGTATAGAACCATAAAGTGCTTCCAACATATGGTTACTCTGCATTGCCATGTCCATTCCATTCCTGTCCAAAGAGTGGACCTTTGTTATAATTTATGGGAACGGGCAGCATCAGGGCCGGGGGCTATGCTCTCAGAGGAACCCCAGAACCGCTGGACCATCAATTGAGGTCTTTTAGTGGAGATCTCATGATGCACCTCTTTTTATTCTTGTGTTGCCGGTGAGGCTCCTCTCTGTGAGCTCCGTCATGGCTATCACTGGTCGTGGCCGGGCACCATCCGGTTCTTCCGGTCCCAGGACGATGTAGGTACCCACTCTTGTGGGTCTCTCTGTCTTCTCGGTTGTCTTTACCGCATGCCATTTTGGCCCTCGGTGAGCATCCGTTCCTGCTGAGTTGGGACCATTTGCTGTCTCCTCGGATGGCAGCTTGGCAGCTTTCAAGACCCCAGACGCCACTCACCAATGTGGGGTGCAGAGAGCTCTCTTAGCAAAACGCTAGTTGTGCCAATTGGCCTGGAATTCGCCTAAGAGCATGGTCCCCCGCCCCCCGCCCCAGCTACTCTATCCTTGCAGTATTGAGTCAAGATGGAAGGAGTACTCAAGTTATGCTGAAGTCCACTTAATGTTGTTCTTGTTCCTAATGTGTGCTGTCACCGCTTTCTCCCAACTAGATTTCTAGTAACTACCTAAACTAAACACTCCCCTCCTCGCCCTCCCTCCCTCCCTCCCCTCCCTTGCAGCTGTCAAAGAGTCTTTTCTTCTATACACGAGTCTGTTTTTGAGATCTTATCATAGAGGTCTCACACAGTATTTGTCCTTTTGTCGCTGACTACTCTCACTCAACATAATGTCTTCCAGTTGAAACCAGGTTAGGAGATGTTTCCTGGAATCATCATTATTCTTTATCATTGCATAGTGCTCCATTGAGTATATGTACCACAGTTTACCTATCCATTCTTCTATTGTTGGGCATCTGGGTTGATTCCACCTTTTTGCTATTGTGGACTGTGCCGCAATAAACATTCTGGTGCATGTATCCGTCGGTGTGAAAGGCCTTGAATCTGTAGGATATATTCCAAGTAGTGGAATTACTGGGTCAAATGGTATATCGATATCCATTTTTTTAAGGAAGCGCCAGATTGCCTTCCAAAGAGGCTGGACCATTTTGCAACCCCACCAACAGTGTAGGAGGGTTCCACTTTCTCCACAGCCTTTCCAGCGTTTGTTGTTTTGTGTTTTCTGGATCATGGCCAATCTTGTTGGGGTGAGATGGTATCTCATTGTTGTCTTGATTTGAATTTCTTTAATAGCTAAAGATCGTGAACATGTCCGCATGTGCTTTTTGGCTGCCTGGATCTCCTCTTTAGTGAAATATCTGTCCATCTCCTTTGCCCATCGCTTAATTGGATGGTTTATCTTCTTGTTATTGATATTTTGTAGTTGCTTATAGATTATGGAGATCAGGCGTCGATCTGACATAGAGTTGACAAATATTTTTTCCCACTCTGTGGGTGTTCTTTTAATTCTATTAATAAAGTCTTTGGATGAGCAAAAGTGTTTGATTCTTAATAGTTCCCATTTATCTACTTTCTCTTCTGTTGATTGAGGTTTCTTTGACAGATTTTGGAGTCTGTCCTCATTGTGTATTAAAACTTCCATTGTTGTTCCTACCTTTTCTTGGATGAGCTTTATCGTTTTAGGTTTGATAATTAGGTCTTTTATCCAGTTGGAGTTGGTTTTTGTATAAGGTGTAAGATATGGATCTTGATTCAGTTTATTGCAGATGGATAACCAATTTTGCCAGCACCATTTGTTGAAGAGACTGTTTTTACCCCAGTTTAATGTCTTAGGGCCTTTGTCGAATATCAACTGATCATAGGCAGATGGTGTCATCTCTGGGGTCTCAATTCTGTTCCATTGATCAGTCTGTCTGTTCTTGTACCAGTACCAGGCTGTTTTGACCACTGTGGCAGTGTAGTATGTTCTAAGGTCGGGTAATGAGAGCCCTCCCAGTGTGTTCTTCTTCTTTAGTAGCACCTTACTTATCCGGGGCTTCTTCCCTTTCCAAACAAAATTGGTGATTTGTTTCTCCATCTCATTAAAAAATGATGCTGGAACTTGTATTGGGATTGCATTATATAAATAAATTGCTTTGGGTAAAATAGACATTTTCACAATGTTAAGTCTTCCTATCCATGAGCAGGGTAGGTTTTTCCATTTATCTAAGTCTCTCTTAGTTTCTTGTAGTAAGGGCTTGTAGTTCTCTTTGTAAAGGTCTGTTGTTTCTCTGGTTAGATTAATTCCTAGGTACTTTATCTTCTTAGGGGCTATCACAAACGGTATAGATTTGATAATTTCCTCCTTAACAGTCTCGTTGTTGGTATAAAGGAATCCTACTGATTTACTTATGTTTATCTTGTATCCTGAGACTTTGCTGAACTCTTCTATCAGTTTGAGTAACTTACTTATAGATTCCTTGGGGTTCTCTGCATATACAATCATATCATCTGCGAACAGGGAGATTTTAACTTCCTCTTTGCCGATGCAGATGCCCTTTATTTGTTCCTCTTGTCTAATTGCTCTGGCTAGAACTTCTAGCACAATGTTGAATAGGAGAGGTGACAGTGGGCATCCTTGTCTAGTTCCTGATCTCAGGGGAAAGTCTTTCAGTCTCTCTCCATTCAGGATGATGTGGGCAATTGGTGAAGTCTATTTTAATTTGCACTTTTCTTTTTATCAGTAAATTCTGACCACATTTTCACATGCAATTAAGAATCATTTACAATTCCTCTCTTGAATACTTGCATTAGTTTTTCTGTTGGATTGTTGATCTTTTTCTCATCCATTTATGTTTATGGTAATGAACCATTTATTTGTATTGTGATTACAAATATTTTTCCCAATTTTTTGTCCTTTAATCTTTCTGCTACTTTCCCCCATGCAGATATTTATCATTGTTATTGCTCAAAATATATACAACAAAACATACATCACTTCAACACGTACAGTTTTGTAATATTGTTACCTTCTTCAAGTTGTGCCATCTTTCTCAACAACCTTTTCCAAACTATTTAACCATTGTTAACACAAGCTTACTGCTCCTCTAAGTTTCTCATATGTCCTTTTGAGTTGCTGTTGTCAATTTGATCATATATACATAATTCTTTAAAGGCAGGGAATGCTTAATGCAGACACTGTTTTTTAATTAGGATAAGCTATCACCTGGTTGAAAGACAACTTCAGGATAGTTTCAGTATAAAGTTTAAAGATTTATTCAGTGTACGTGTGCCCTTCAGTGAAAGATTAGACAGGCCCATAAAACAAACAATAACACTCATAGTTCTACCATGTGTATAAGACTAAATGGGCACACAAGCCCAGAGGCAAGTATAAAAAGGTAGGATGTGACAAGAAAGATGGACCGATGGAGATGGGTTACCAAAGGTTGAGAAAGGGAGAGTATTGACACATTGTGGGATTGGCAACCAGTGTCAAAAACCAAAATATTCATTGATTGTTTAATGCAAAACTAATGTTCTCTGTAAACTTTCACCTGTAGCACATGTGCGTGTGCACGCATGCACACACACACACACACACACACACACACACACACACACAGAAATAGGGTAAAACAAAGAACTAGGGAAATAATACCTGTTTAATAGGGAATAGGATTTAGATGATGTGTATGAAGTATTTAGCAGAGTACCTAGCCCAGTAGGGACAGATTATGGTGAAAGATATCCCTTCCCAATTATAATGCGCCTTCTGATCTTCACCGACTGGACTTGGCCCCTTCCCCACTGCCAATGCTGAGAAAGGATCTGAAGATACTTCTGATAGCTCTTTTTTTGTATCAGCTTAGCTGGGTTGTGATTCCAGTGGCTTTGCCAAACACTAGTTTCTGATCCATAATGTAGTGTGCTTGCCAAGATGGCACACAACGACAATGTAATGTAAAATAATGTAATGCCTTCAGTCAATTGACTTTAGTTTATCTTCTCAAGCTGTCCTTTGAAATTTTCTGTTCAATTATTTTACTTCATTTCTTCCTTTTGCCTTAGCTACTAGACGTTCAAGAGCAAGTTTGAGTCTCTTCTAAAATCCAATTTGGTCTTTTCTTTCCTGTCTTTTTAATAACCTCTTTCTTTCTTCATGGATGATGTCTTTGATGCCATTCTGCAACTTGTCTTGTTCTTAGTCGTTAGTGTTCAACACATCAAATCTGTTATTGAGATGGTCTCTAAACTCAGATGGTGTATGTTTTAGTCAGCTAGGCTGCTCTAACAGAAATACCACAGAGTGGATGGCTTTAACAAAGAAAGATTTATTCTTACACAGTCCAGTAGGTTGCAAGTCCATATTCAGGGTGTCCGCTCCAGGGAAAGACTTTCCCCTTGTCGGCTCTGGAGGAAAGTCCGGTATTGCATCAGTCATTGTCCAGGGAGTGTCCTAACGCAAGAACCTCTGGTCTGAACGACGCGCTCTGCTCCCGGTGCTGCTTGCTTGATGGTAGCGAGGTTCTCAAATTGTCCTTTGTTTCTTTTTCCTTTTATTCCTTGCAAGCTAAAAGCATTAAGGGTGGGGCAAGCCATACTCCAGGGAAACTCCCCCCACAGCAGGAATTCACAGCCCCACCCTAATCCTTTAACATACAGGTTAGCAAAACCACACAACGGAGGACAGTCCCAAGATACTGGGAACCATATCCCAGCCACGTGGCTGCACACATTTTTGGGGGGGGACACAATTCCAACCATGACAGTGTATTATATCCAAGGTCGTACTTTAGGTCTCGTGAACTTCTAATTTTCTTCCGTTTCAATTTGAACTTGCATACGAGCAGTTGATGGTTTGTGCTGCAGTCAATACCTGGTCTTGTTCTGACTGATGATATCAATCATTCTTTTGCTTTTTCCGTCATCTGTTTGTCCTTCTGTCTATCTATCTATTCATCTACCTACTCACCTATTTTCCATCCATCAGCCATCCTTCTAACCAATCATCCATGCATCTATGAATTGGTTAATCAGTCTGTTCGTCCATCTCTCCATCCTTCTATCTGTCCATTCATCTCTCCATCCATTCATCAATTCATCCATTCATTTATCCATCTCTCCCTCCATTCGTCTGACCATCCATCAATCTGTCCATTCATCCTTCTGTCCATCTGTTTATCCATTAATCCATCCACTCACATATTTGACCTTCCAGCCATCAGTTTGTCCTTTGTTCATCCATCCATAGGTCTGTCTGTTCATCATCTATCTAATCTTCTGTCTGTACATCTATCCATCATTCATCCATCCACTCACTTACCTATTTGCCCATCTATCTGTCCGTCTGTCCATCTGTCCATCCATCCATTCTTCTCTCCACCTGTCCATCCATTTATCCATCCAATCACATATTTCTCCACTCATCCATCCATCCATTTATCCATGCATATGTCCATCCATTCATCTGTCCTTTCTCCCTCTGTCCGTCTATTCATCTATCCACTCATTTATCCACATAACCACCCATCTGTCCATCTATCCATCCATCTCTCCCTCCCTCCCTCCACCTGTCCTTTTTTCCCTCTGTCCATTCGTTCATCTATATACTCATCTATTTGTTCAACCACCTGCCCATCCATCCGTCCATCATCCATCCATCTATCCATTCATCCATCCGTCCTTCTCCATCTGTCCATCCATTCACCCATCCACTCACTTAACTTTTTCCATCCATCAACCATCTCTCCTTCCAATCATCTGTGTCATTCAGTCCATCTGTCCATCCATTCTTCCATTTTTCTGTCTGTCTGTCCATCCATCCATCAAACCATCTATTTATCCAACCATCAGTTTATCCATCCATCCATCCATCTCTCCATCCTTCTGTTAATCTGTACATTCATTAATTCATCCAGTCACCTATTTGTGCATGCATCCATCAATTCGTCTCTCCATCCATCCAACCATCCATCTGTCTGTCCGTCCATCCCTCCGTCCACCCCTCCATCCATCCTTTAGTCATCTGTTCATGCGTTCATCCATCTTAATTACCTATTTGTCCGCTCATCCATGCAACCTGCACCCATCAGTCCTCCCACCTATCCAACCATAAATCCATCCATTCCTCTGTCCATCCATTGTTCTGCCCACTCACTTATTTGTCCACCCATTTATCTGTCCATCCATCCTTCTGTTCATCTGTGAATCCACTCATCTATTCAGTCAACTAATTTCTCCATCTGTCCATCTGTCTCTCCATCTGTCCATCTGTCTCTCCATCCATCCTTCTGTCCCTCTGTCCTTGTATTCATCTATCCATTCATTTACTGAATTGTCCATCCATCCTTCTGTCCATCCTTCATCCATCTGTCTGTCCTTCATATTTATGTACATCAGTTTATCCATTCACTTACCTAGGGTCGCCACGAGTCAGATCCGACTTGACGGCACTTGGCTTGGCTTGGCTACTTATTTATTTGTCCATCCTTCTGTATTTCCATCCATAAGTTCATCCGTCACCTGTTTGTCTGCCCTGTGCATCCATCCATCCTTCCATACATCCATCGGTCTGCCCTTCTGTCTGTCTGTTCATCCACTCATCCACCCACTCATTTACCTATTTGTCCATCTGTACATCCACCCCCTCACTTGCCTATTTGTTCATCTATCTAAACATCTGTCTGTCTATCCATACATTCATCCATCCACTCACTTATCTGTTTCCATGCATCCATGCATGCATCCATCCTTCCTTCCATCCTTCCATCCATCCGTCCCTCCATTCATCCACCCACTTGGTTTCCTGTGTCTATCCGTCTGCCGTCCATGCATCCATGCATCCATGCACCCATGTATCCATCCGTGCATCCATCCTTCTGTCCATCTGTCCATCCATTCAGCCATCTACTCATCTATTTGTCCATATGTCCATCCATGCATCCCTCTGTCCTTTCATCTACCCATCCATACATACATCTGTCCTTCTGTCTGCCCATCTATTCATCAAATCACTTATCTATTTTTCATCTGTCTGTTCATCTGTCCATCCATCCATCTGTCCGTCCATCCCACTGTTCATCCATCCATCCAGTATTCTGTCTGTCTGTCCTTCTGTCCATCCATTCATCCATTGATCACTCTCCAATTTGTCCATCCATCCGTATGTTCATCATTCTATTCATCCATCCATTTGTCCATCCATCTGTCCATCCATCCATCTGTCCTCCATCGGTCCATCTATCCATCCATGGGTCCATCAATCCATCAATGATCCATCCATTGCTCCATCACTCCATCACTCCATCCATCCACCCAGCAGCTCTCTGGTCCAGCCTCAAGAGGCCATGGGGGGAACCAGTCTGCATTTCTACCCATCAATGCCATTCAACTTGAACTGTCTCCTTTTTTCAAACAACTTTTTAAAAGATTCTATTTATATCAAGCTCAAGTATGTTGTAGTCGCCTAGTGCTGCTTTAACATAAATACCATGAATGGATGGCTTTAAAAAGATAAGTTTATTCTCACACAGTCCAGTAGGCTACAAGTCCAAATTCAGGATGTCTGCTCTAGGGGAAAGGTTTTCCTCCTTTATTGGCTCTGGAGGAAGTTTCTTATATTGCATCAGTCTTTGGTCAGGGAGCATCTTGGCACAGGAAACTCAGGTCTGAAGGACATGCTCTACTCCCAGTGTTGCTTTCTTGATGGTATGAGGTTCCCAACTCTCTGCTTTCTTGCCTTTCCTTTTATCTCTTGTAGGATAAAAGGTGGTGCAAGCCACACTCCAGGGAAACTCCCTTTACAGCAGAGCAGGGAGGTGAACTTAGGAAGGGATTTACACCCTAATCCTCTGTAACATACAGCATAAGAAAATCACAAAATGGAAGACAATCATACAATACTAGTAAGCACAACCCAGTCAAATTACTATATATATATTTTGGGGGGCACCCAATTCAGTCCATGACATATGTCTACCAGCTGAATCCAACTCTTTCAAAGTAGTTAACACTTTTGAGCAAGGAGAAAGAAAAAGACTAAACCATCAAATCTTTGAAGAATGCTTGGTGTGTCTTATGTTATAAAGGAGGACCACAAGGTTGAAAGTAAACTCCACTCTCCTACTTCCCCACCCTACTATACCTTACTCCCACTCCCTACCACACCATGACTCTGCTACTCACCATAACCACCCACCAACCAACCACCCTCACTGATTCCCAACAACTCTCTGGTCCAGCCTCCATCAACAACTGTCAACTGCCCTCTGTTCCTTTGCTTTCCCAGTGCCTCTGAGCCCCTCCCGCATGAAGGCAGCTGTGTTCCCCCTCCATGCCCACCCTCTTCAACAGCTTCCAGTTCATTCTCCGGTTCATCCTTCCAGGAACCAATCTCGGCTTCCTCACTGTCCAAATCCTACACTTCCTTGACCTAGCCCCGCATGAAGGAAGGCCTGTTCATTCTCCATCTCAAGCTCCATGTGGTATTCTCTGAGTCCCACCGTTTCCTGCATGGACGGCTTCTTCTTCATTCCCTCCCCCCACACCTCTTCTGTAATCTGGTCCAGCCTTACCTACCGCAACTCACCTCCCTTCACCAACATCTTCTGGAACACTTGACATGAACTGACATCTGTTCCACTGAAGTTCCCATCCCTCCAAAAAAATCCTACATCTTCTTTGTCCAGCCACATATGAAATATGATCCCATCCCTGCTCTCTGTGCACCCCCATGCCCCAATTCACCTCCACTTCTGGTCTAGCCTGAATATCTGTCCCAATCCCCCACTCTGAGCAACTGTGAGCCAACCTTCCAAAAGCTGCTGGTCAGCACCTTATGCTTTTTATGCATGGGTTACCTACCTCTCTCCTTCTCCCTGAGATCCCTGGGACATCTCATTTAATTTATGGGAACATGAAGGTGGACGAGATGAGAAGGTTTCCAGTGAAGACAGAGAGGGGGTCCAGTACTTTCATGCCCTTCAAATACATCTTTTATCAGATTGTGAGTCTGATTAGAAAACAGCAACACAACATGGGACAACTACTGGGAACTGTTGTCTACAGTTCATTTTAAAAACCTTACAGGCTCTCATTGCACAGAAAACCTTACATGAGAACCACAAAGAAGGACTAAGAGCAAGAATTAACATTTCGAAAACACCCCTTTGTGAGCACTTAAAGGCCAAGCCTTTTCTGTATGATAACTCCATTTGCTTCCATGGATTCTGAGTGAAGTATGTGTCTCCACATGGCATGGACAAGGAATCCTAAGCCCCAAGCGAAATAGCAGCTTGTCCTACCTTGTCCCCTCCCCCAGGGCATTGTTGTCTGCTATGAGAAGCCAGGGCTGTCTGCCTGCATGTTCCCTGTGGTTCTTATAAAGTCATTCCTCTGCTGGGGGAGACTCATGTGGGTGCTGTGGAAAAGCCACAGAGGCTTCCAGTCTCCAAGTAGGAGGCCCAAGGCAGGGCTCTCCAGCATGCCCTCCCGAGTAGGATTGCCAGGTAAAATACAGCACACCCAGTTTAACTGGAATTTGTACATTAAGGTAAACAACAAACACATAAAAAAATTCCAATGGGGACATATACTATTGCTTATTATTTAACTAAAATTCAAAGTTACCTGAGTGTCCTGGCTTTGTTAGTTAAACCTGACAACCCTAGGTCCAGGCACATGGGACTGTCCTCCCTCTGTACCTGTATGTACAAATGAGCATCCCACCCTTGTTGCTGTTTTCCGTTCCCCAGGTCTGAAGCAACTCTCATTCTCCACCCTTAAGGGGCAGAGATTGTCACGCCACCCACCAGAGATAGCACCTCGTGCTAGTTGGTCTTGTTCAAGCCAGGAGTGGGACTAGCCAAGGTGAACGAGTCTGATGAAACTCTGAAGACCCTATGACACAAAGTAAGTAAATTAACTCTGCAGTGTGGCTGAATTACTAGAGTCTCCAGTCTAAGCATAAACCACCACGGAGAGTGTTTGGTTAGCCTTATGCTTTGCCAAATGGACTTTCTGAGTGCCTTTCAGGCTGACGTGGAATGGAAATTGTGTTATTTCAATGAACAGATGAGTCCCAAAAGGCAATAAATGCTGTATGTCAGAAAAAGGGTGAAGAATTACATCTTTTCATGTCTGTAGGCTCGACGGCACTTGGCTTGGCAGGCTTTCAAGGGATTCTGTATTTTCCAGGCTCTTCCAATGCGGTGGTGTAGTGGTTAAATGCTAGGGTTGCTAACCAAAAGATTGGGAGTTCCCGTCCTCCAGGAGCTTCTGGGAAACTCTATGAGGCAGTTTTACTGTATCCTGCATGGTCACTATGACTCAGAATCAACTTGATGGCAGTGGTTTTTATTAATATTATTACTATTTTTTGGTCCAAGACGATAATTTCAAAGATTAAACAGAGTGGAGGCTAAAGAAGTCATCTTGAGACAGCACACATTCAAAACAAGAAAGCCTTTATTTTTCAGAGAAAATAGAGCACTAAACCCACATCAGAATGCCAGTGAGAGTTCACCAGGGTTTATAAAAGAGAGATCTACAGTCTGGTATCAGCTAAAATCCAGCTCTAACAAATAGCAACCTGCTGCTTGTGGCCACAGGCAGATGACATGTGCTTTTATATGGCACTAGTCTGTGTTTGGAGGTGGAAATACCCGAGAAGAGGGAATTGATGGAAAGCCAAAGCACAGGGGAGAGAGAGTATGTAGACCCTCTGCTCCATTTTCCCCCTTCTAATGTGCTCTAGCTCTGCTTAGGATAAACAATTAATGGGGTGTTTTACAAAGAACTTGAACATCAAAGAACACCTTCTAAAGGAGAAAAGAGAATTAGGCTGCTACTGAAGTTATGTAGGGAAGTTGGGGTGGGGAGTAGTTGGTGTTATCTAAAGAGGTCTCGCTGGCTGGTGGGCACTGGCTCTAGTTACACGTGCCTGTGGTGAACAGAGGCTGCTCTAATAAAGGCTGGTCTTCATCATGATCTGCAGGAATTCCTGCTCACTGACTTCCCCATCTCCATCTTGATCTGTCTTATCAATCATGTCCTGTGTGACAATAAAGAGTCCAGTTAGATTCCTCAGAAGCTGACTGAAAAGACAACTGAGCAAGAAGCTTCTGACAGTGCTATGTGACTGGACGATAGGGTCCCTCGTGGTGGTGTCAGTATATGACTGTTTCATAAAGCTCACTTCGGAAGCTGAGCCATTCTCTGTCACACATGTCACCCAAAAGGAATGCTGAGGTTACCCTGACTGGAAGGTTCCTGAAACCTAACCTAGTACGTGGAACTGCACACATACACCTGTTTTTTCAAGCACAGCGGTGGGGGCAGGGGCAGGGTACAGAGGTGTGTCAGATTATCAAAGGAGAACTTAACTGGGCAACACAGGGACAAGACAACACACTCTTTCCTTAAAAGAGGTGCTCACAGCAAAGGAAAAAAAGAACTCAGAAAGCTGAGACCAGCTTGATTCTTTACTCACCTGAATTGCCACATCAGTTAACTTCTCGCCCATCTTCTCGGCTACGTGTTTCAGATTTGTGAAAGATATCTTTCCAGTTGCATCATCATCAAAGAGCTTGAAAGCTCTGAGGATTTCTTCTTCGGTATTTTTATCAGACTTAAAAGGAGAACATATGCACCCATGAGTGCAGTCACCTGTACTCTACATCCCTGCTATGGCCCAATCACAACATTCTTCAATAACCTAACTCAATCCTCGACTTGGGCTCCTCTTCCTCTTGTTCAGAACAGTCTCCCAGGAACAGTCTCCAAGGAAGGGCCTACCTTTGGGGAGACCACCTTCCTGGGTTTACTCCTTAACCCCTCCACCCCACTTCTCTCTACCATATGGTCTTGCTGATTAGGCACTGTCTTACAGGAGATCAAATACCACCCAGGGAAGTAAAAGGGGACAAGTACAAGGAAAGTATTACAAACTCAGAGGCTAAAAAGGAAACACGAAGGAATACAACTAAGACAAGCTTTAAACTGCTTGTAGTTATGACAATGACCTCTAAGTTGGAGGGATATAACAGCAGAAAATTGCCAGCAGTATCACTTTCACTATCTCACAGAAGGTAAAATGACTTCTCCTTGACACTGGACTTGAAGAAAGTCAAGTAGAGCCTAAGAGGCCTAACTGTCAATGTGAAATACATTCCTTTACCAGATAAACTCACTAGTTTTTACTGGCTTCACTATGATGACATAATTTACCTACCTAGACTAGAAGTGAACCTAGCATTAGTGATGAACAATATGCTGATATTAGCCAACTTACCACTTTCCAAGTTATCACAGTCAAAAATTCACTGAAGTGCATTTTTCCTGTACCTTCCCTATCAATTTCACTTATTATTGTAACCATCTCTTCATATGTGGGCTCAAAGCCCAAGGCTCTTAAAATCACCTATAAGGAAAACAGAAAGTCATCTGAATGCACAGATTCAAATCCAGCACGTGCAAAAGTGCAAAAGTGACAGTGCTCACAGCACAAAGAGGCATCTGATATGATAACAGTAAAATGGTTGGGAGACACATCTGATGGATGTCTGCAGCCAGTTCTATTTAATAACACTTGAGGTAGATAAAAACAGGAGGAAACAAATCTACCTTTGTTCTCCCCTGTTACTTTCATCATGAAAAAAATGTAGAGAGATGTGCCAACAAAGACAGGGAGAGAACAGAGAAGAGGCAGAGAGAGGCAGGAACGCAGAGCTTGCCTTAAGAAGTCTGACATCAATGCTGCCAGTACCATCGGCATCCATGAGATCAAAAGCTTGGTGGATTTGCTGCATCTGCTCTGCAGTGAACATGTGCATAGAACTCAACCTGTTTTGCTTGAAGGTTGATGCCGTGCTTGACTTCCTACGGCTGGAGGCCTTTACACATGAGACAAACATGTGAGTATGATAGTATGCAGTGTAGTCCATGTTTTACAGAAGATAGTTACAAGCATGTAACCCAAAAAATCAAATCCACTGCCATCGAGTCAGCCAGGAATTCAAGGCGACCCATGTCGTACACAGTAGAAATGTTCCGTAGGGTCTCTGTGGCTGTGATCTTCACTGCAGCCAATTTCCAGGCCTTGCTGCCATGGTAAGGTTCTAACTGGCAACCTGAAGATCAGTAGACACGTACACACCGTCTGTGCCCCCCCAGGGACCCTACAGACAGGTGTACCTACTCTAAAAAATCTTTTACACTAACCAATTTATTCTCACCACCCCTTATACCTTTATTTATCCCTGTTTCTAGAGGCAAGGGGACTCCTTGTTCTTTGGGACCCTTCTTATTGAAAATCATCTCAAAAGAGCTAGCCAATGTGCGTCACGGTAGGGATCATCAGTTTTCCATCAACTGGGGGATTCTTGTTCAGGAAAATGTCCATACACTGCCCACTGGCTGTGCTTCCCTCTAAGTGCTTGGAGTTTGTGGTTCCGGCTCCATTTGCTCAAATACAACTAGGTTGTTAAGGTAATTACATTCCGCCAGTATACAATCGCGAAAGCGACCCCGCTCGGCACGTTTCTGACTTCTCCCAAAAGCTCAGAGCGGTCACCAGAGTTGCTAGACTTCAATTTTGTAATCCATGCTAAATAAGAACAGCTCCCCTCGTCCAGCCGTGTGCTGAGACTTTGGCAGGGCGAGGCTGCCCGTAGGCCTGGGTCGGAATCGGATCGAGGCCTGCAGGGAAATAACCCAAGTGACCGTGGCCTGGGGAGAGTCCCCAGGGTCCTGGGGAGGGCCAAGGGAGGTCAGGGAAGCCGTAGGGAACGGTTGGGAATGCTGAGGGCAAAGAAGGAAGCAGGCGGCTGGGCTCCAGACGCCACCCTTCGGGACACGGTTTAGAGGGAAGAAGGGCTCCCCGACGCTCAGAAGAGCACGGGAGAGGCGGTGCTGCCTGCCGGGGGCCCTCACTCTCGGTAGTCGAGTCAGGACCAGACTGCCAGCACTCACCATTGCAGACGAACATTACTAGCTGTTGTTATGGCAACGGATGTGAACTCACCGTCCGGGTGCTTCCCGTGGCCCTGCGAACGCGGACCCGCTCACCATTGGTGGCCAGCCCGGCCACCGCGGCTTCCCATTGGCTCAGAGCCGGAGTGGGTGGGACTAACGTCTCTATGCCCAGGCCGGGGGCGGGGCAAAGTGCGCTCCTGCGGAGGCCGGATGTGATTGGTCAGGGTCCTGGCATTCCCGCCAATTCCCAGAGCCCACCCTGAGCCCAGATAATCCCAGGGTGAAGGAACCTCAGCCAATTCTGGTCTCCGGCAGGAGGAGAAAGGGGTGATGTCAGCAAGCGGTGCCTTCAGTTCCTGCAGCAGGTGGGCTCAGAAAGGCCAGGGAATCCAGGAGAGTGGTGAGGTGACCGCAAACGGGTTGGGGCCAGTCTGGGTCAGGACTTATGGCCGGTGGTTGGGTTATGGAGCAGGGGCATCAGGGACGCCTGAGTAGATCACGAGCTTGGATGTGGGAGCGGGTGTGCCTAAACCAGGAAACTGAGGCTCAGAGAGGGGGAAAGAGAGATGTCACGACTAGGAACCCCAGAGGTACAGACTACTGGGCCTTAGGAAGACAGTACCTGCTACTCTGAGTTGCACCAAGATGCTCCCTGGGCAAAGACTGATATAATACCAGACTTTCCTCCAGAGCCAACAAGGGGGAAAGTCTTCCCCTGGAGTGGATATCCTCAATTTGGACTTGTAGCCTACCAGACTGTGTAAGAATATACATTCCCTTGTTAAAGCAGTCCACTCTGTGGTATTTCTGTTAGAGCAGCCCTAGCTGACTAAAACGTACTGCAAAACCTAAACAAGAAAAAGGCAAATAAACTGATTAAACAATGGGCAAAGGATATGAACAGGCGCTACAGCAAGGAAGACATCCAGATAGCTAACAGTTGCGTGAGTAAATGTTCATAATCATTAGCCATTAGAGAAATCCAAATTAAAACAACAATGAGATACCAGCTCACGCCAACAAGTCTAGCATTAATTCACAAAACATAGAATAATACATGTTGGAGCAGTTGTGGAGAGGCTGGAAATATTTTACACTGCTGGTGGGAATGTAAAATGCTACAACCACTTTGGAAATCAATTTGGCACTTTTTCCAAAAGCAAGAAAGAAGAATAGCATAAGGTCTATCAATCCCACTGCTTGGAATGTAACCGTCACACAAATATAAAATCTAAAAAGATACAAATCATGGAAGAAAAATATACAGACAATGTAGGGAGCCCTAATAAGGTGTAAACAGAATACAGAACATTAATAGCAATTCACAATCACCAGATGAGAAAATAGATAACTGGAAACTCCTAAAAATCAAACAATTGATGTTTATCCAATGACTTCAACAAAAGACAACCTACAGGCTGGGAAAACATTTTTGTATACGATAAATCCGTTGAACATCTAATCTTTAAAATCTACAAGATACTGCAAAACCTCAACAATGAAATTATAAATACCCAGTTAAAAAATTGCCAAAGGATGTGAACAAGCACTTCATCACATAAAACATTCAGGTGGCTAACAAATACATAAGTAATTGCTCACAATTGTTAATCAAAAAAAGCAAACCAATTGCTGTTGAGTCAATTCCAACTCTTAGTGACCCTATAGGACAGAGTAGAACTGCCACACAGAGTTTCCAAGGAGTGCCTGTTGGATTCAAACCACCACCTTTTTGTTAGCAGTGCTAACTCTTAACCACTAGGCAACCAGCATTAGCCGCTAGAGAAATGCAAATCAAAACTACAGTAAGACACTATCTCACCCCAAGAAGGCTGACATTAATACCAAAACGACAAAATAATAAATATTGAAGAGTGTGTGGAGAGACTGGAACCCTTATGCATTGCTGGTTGGAATATAAAAGGGTACAACCACTTTGGAAATCTATTTAGTGATTTCTTTAAAAGGCACTAATAAAAGTACGAAATCATCCAGTAATCCCACTCATTGGAATGTATCCTAGAGAACTAAGAGCTATCATATGAATAGATAGACGTACACCCATTTCATCACAGCACTGTCCACAATAGAAAAAAGATTGAAACAATGTAGGTGCCCATCAATGGATGAATGGATAAACAAATTATGGCATATTCGCACAATGGAATATAGTCCAGCGATAAAGAATAACAATGTATTTGGGAAGCATCAAACATTAGTGAGCTGAAATGGACTGGTACTGGGAATTTGAATTGGGCAATCATGTAGTCTGCTATGCTGGGAATGAAAACTTGAAGAAGAATGATGTTGGATTCATCATCAACAGGAACATTTCAAAGTCTGTCCTGAAGTACAGTGCTGTTAGTGATAGGATAACATCCATACACCTATAAGGAAGGCTAGTTAATACAACTATTATTCAAATTTACACATCAACCATTAAGGTCAAAGATGAAGATATTCAAGATTTTTACCAGCTTCTGCAGTCTGAAATTGATCGAACATACTATCAGGATGCATAATTACTGATAATTACTGATGATTGGATTTCAAAAGTTGGAAACAAGAAGGAGCAGTAGTTGGAAAACAGTCTCGGTGACAGAAATGAAGCTGGAGATTGATAGAATTTTGCAAGACCAATGACTTCTTAATTGCGAATCCGTTTTTTCACCAACACAAATGGCAACTATACACATGGACCTCTTCGGACAGAATACACAGGAAACAAATCTACTACATATGCGGAAAGAGATGACGGAAAAACTCAGTACCAGTTGTCAGAACAAGACCAGGTGCTGACTGTGGCACAAACCCCCACTCTTTCATCCCAACTCCCATTTAGTCAGTTCCCCTAAGTCTGTTCTATCCACCTTCACCAATTCCACCATCTATACAACTGGAATAGCCTCCCCATCTTCACAGATTCTTGAGTCCCTTCCCTGGATCATCTGCTTGAGTAGATCATGGTGGGACACTCCCAGGGAGGGATTACCCAATAAGCAAGATAAGCAGCTGTTTATGGCATCAACAAAACAGGAGCATCAGTTATCCTAAAGAAAAGACCTATAGAATTCAAGCAGACAAGACACACAGAAAAGTGAGCATCACAGTGGAAGGGAACTGGAAGGACACAAAATGAAACTGATACCAGCTCCAGTGTGTGAGAATGTGCCAGCTGGAAATAAAGTTCATGAAGGGTCATGAGGGTACTCATGAAAAAGGTTGTTTAAGCTGTGAGGCCCCCACCACTTCATGAATTTTGTTGAGTGAACTGTCAAGTCTAACTCGTGCTACATTCACCAAATATACAACTGGATTCAACATGAGTGGTTACGTAGCAAGGATAGATAACTTTAATTAAGTGATAAGTCTCTAATACATTTTGACAGAAGTGTCTTGTCCAGTATTGGAAGAAGGCTCATTAACAACTTGTAGCATGCAGATGACACAATCTTGTTTGCTGAAAATGAAGAGAACTTGAAGCAGTTACTGACGAAGATCAAAAATTACAGTTTTCAGAGTGGATTACCCCTCAACATCAAGTAAACAAAAATCCTCACAACTGGACCAATAAGCAATGCCATGATGAACAGAGACAAGATTGACATTGTCAAGAATTTCTCTTTATTAAATATTTATGCACCCAGTACCAAAGCATCTAAATACATCGAGCAAATACTGACAACACTGAAAAATGAGATAGATCATTCCACAATAATAATTGAAGACTTCAACACTCCCCTTTCAGTTATGGATAGATCACCCAGAACAAAGCTCAGTAAAGATACAGAAGATCTTATTGCAACAATCAACCAACTTGACCTTGTCGACATATAAAGATCTGTTCATCCATCAGTGGATAAGTACACCTTCTTCTCCAATGCACATGGAACATTCTCCAGAATAGAACATATGTTAGGTCATAAAGCAACTCTCTGTAAAATCCAAACCATTGATTTACTGCAAAGTATCTTCTCAGAACATAGAGCTATAAAAGTTGAAATCAGTAACAGAAAAATATTAGGTAGAAATTCAAATTTATGGAAACTGAACAACTCTTTGCTCAAAAAGCCTTGGGTTATAGAAGAAATCAAGGACAAAGAAATTTATGGAATCAAATGAGAATGAAAATATATCCTCCCAGAATCTATGAGATACAGCAAAGGCAGTGCTCAGTTTATAACTGCACACATCCAGAAAGAATAAAAAGCACAAATTGAAGAATTAACTTTACAGCTTGAATAAGTAGAAAGAGAGCAACAGAAGAACCCCTAAGGCACCAGAAGAAAACAAATAATAAAGATTAGAGCAGTACTAAGTGAATTAGAGAATAGAAAAACAATCAAAACAATTAACACAACCAAAAGCTGGTTCATTGAAAAGATCAACAAACTTGATAAACCATTGGCTAAACTTACAAAAGAAAAACAGCAGAAGATACAAATAACCCAATTAAGAAATGAGATGGGAGATGGTACAACAGACCCAGCTGAAATGAAAAATATTGTAACAGAATGTTATGAAAGACTGTACACTAACAAGTTTGAAAACCCAGAGGAAATGGACAAATTTCTAGGTTCATATCACCCACTAAGATTATCACAAGAAGTAGATCAACTTAATAACTCTATCACAAAGGAAGAGATTGAAAAAGTCATAAAAAATCTACCAACCAAAAAAGGTCCTGGCCCAGATGGCTTCACCAGAGAATTCTACCACACTTTTAGAGAAGCATTAACTCCAATACTATTGAGGATCTTTCACACCATAGAAGGGGATGGAATACTCCCAAACTCATTCTATGAAGCCAGTATAACCCTGATAAGGGTTAGGAAAAGATCCCCCCCCACAAAAAAAATTACAGACCAATATCACTCATGAACCTAGATGCAAAAATCTTCAACAAAATTCTAGCCAATAGAATTCAACACCATATAAAAGAAATCATTCATCATGATCAAGTTGGTTTCATTCCAGGGATTCAAGGCTGATTCAACATCAGAAAAACAATTAATGTAATCAACCACATTAATAATACAAAAGATAAGAATCACCTGATTTTGTTAATTGATGCAGAAAAGGCATTTGCCAAACTTCAACACCCATTCATGCTAAAAACTCTCAGAAAAATAGAAATAGAGGGGAAATTCCTCAATGCAATCAGTAGCATCTATACAAAGCCAACTGCCTTCATCATCCTGAATGGTGAAAGACTGAAAGAATTCCCTTTGAGAATGGGAACTAGACAACGATGCCCACTCTCACCACTTCTATTCAACCTTGTGCTAGAAGTTCTATCCAGAGCAATTAGACAAGACAAAAAATAAAGGGCTTCCATATCAGCAATGAAGAAGTAAAAATCTCCCTATCTGCAGATGATATGATCGTATATACAGGAATCCAAAGGAATCCGTAAGTAAACTATTAGAACTAATAGAGGAGTTTAGCGAAGTATCAGGATACAAGATAAATATAAGTAAATAAGTGGGATTCCTTTCTACCAGCAATGAGATTATGAAAGAAGAAATCACCAAATCAATTCCATTTACTATAGCCCCGAAGAAGATAAAATACCTAGGAATAAATCTAACTGGAGAAATAAGAGACCTTACAAGACTTTACTACAAGAAACTAAGAGAGAGTTACATAAATGAACTAATGTACCCTGCTCATGGATAGGAAGACTCAACATTGTGAAAATGTTTATTTTACCCAAAGCAATCTACTTATATAATGCAATCCCAATACAAATTCCAGCGACATTTTTTAATGAGATGGAGAAACTAATTGCCAACTTTGGAAAGGGAAGAAACCTCGGGTAGGTAAAGCACTACTGAAGAAGAAGAACACACTGGGAGGCCTCTCACTACCTGACTTTAGAAACTATTACACTGCCACAGTAATCAAAACATCTTGGTACTGGTACAAAAACAGACATCTAGACCTATGGAACAGAGGTGAGACCCCAGAGATGCCACCATCCTCCTATGAATAGTTGATATTTGACAAAGGCCCTAAGATTTTAAACTGGGGTAGAAATGGTCTTTTTTAACAAATGGTGCTGGCAAAGTTGGGTATCTATCTGCAAAAAATTGAAACAAGACCCAGATCTTACACCTTATACAAAAAACAACTAAAATTGGATAAAAGACCTAAATATAAAATCTAAAACAATAAAGCTCATCCAAGATGAAATAAGATCAACAATGGAAGTTTCAATAAACAATGTGGACAGACTTCAAAATCTGACAAACATGATCAACAGAAGAGAAAATAGGTAAAAAGGAACTACTAAGAATCAAACACTTTCACTCATTCAAAGACATCATCAAAAGGATTAAAAGGCCACCTACAGAATAGGAAAAAATATTTGGCAACTGTATGTCAGACCGATGTCTGATCTCCATAATCTATAAGGTACTACAAAATATCAATAAGAAAAAGATAAACAATCCAACTAAGTGATGGGTGAAGGAGATGGACAGACAGTTCTTTAAAGAAGATATCCAGGCAGCCAAAAGACACATGCAGAAATGCTCACGATCATTAGCTATTAAAGAAATTCAAATCAAAACTACGATGAGGTATCATCTCACCCCGACAAGATTGGCCATGATCCCAAAACCACAAAACAACAAATGCAGGAGAAGCTATGGAGAAATTGGAACTCTCCTACACTGCTGCTAGGATTGCAAAATGGTACAACCTCTTTGGAAAACAATCTGGTGCTTCATTAAAAAGCTGGAAGTAGATATACCATTTGATCCTATAATTCCACTGCTTGGAATTTACCTTTCAGAAACAAAGGTTGTCATGAACAGATACATGTACAGGAATGTTCGTTGCAGCACACTCCACAATAACAAAAAGATGGAACCAACCCTGATGCCCAGCAACAGATGAGTGGATAAAAAAACTATGGTACGTATACTTAACAGAACACTATGCTATGATAAAAAACAATGATGAAGGTGTTGAAGTCTCCAAATATTATTATGGGGTGAATTATCTCACTTTTCAGTGTTTGCTTGATGTATTTAGATGCTGTGGTATTGAGTACATAAGTATTTAATATTGTTATGTCCTGCTTATGTATTGAAACTTTCGGCCATAAATAGTGACCATCCTTGTCCATGATGATTGATTTTACATTAAAGGCTTTTTTAACTGTGATTAGTATAGCCATTCCTGCTCTTCTTTGTATGTTGTTAGCTTGGTATATGTTTTTCCATCCTTTGAGAGTAAGGTGTGTTTTTTGTAAGCAACATATAGACAAATCATGTCTTTTGATACAGGAAGTCACTGTCTCTTGATTGGAGCATTCAGTCCATTTACATTCAGTGTAATTATTTTCTAGATGATCTGTCTAGTATTGAGAGTGGAGTGTTGAAGTCTCCCACTATTATGGTGGAGTCATCTAACTCTCTTTTGAGTGTAGTCGGTATATCTTTGATGTATTTAGGTGCTCTGATATTAGGTGCATAAATATTTAATATAGTTAAGTCTTGCTTGTGTACTGAACCTTTCAGCAATAAATAATGTCCATGTTTGTCCACGTTTTGTCTGAGATTAGAATTGCCACCCCTGCTCTTCTTTGTTCATTGTTAGCTTGATATATGTTCTTCCAACCTTTAATTTTCAGTTTGTTCCTATCTTTAGGTCTCAAGTGAATTTCTTGTAGACAACATATGGATGGGTCATGTCTTTTGATCCAAGATGTCACTCGATGTCTCTTTACTGGAACATTCAGTCCATTCACATTCAGTGTAATTACTGATAGGTATGTGCTCAGTGCTGCCATTGTGATATGTTTATTTTTATGTTGATGTTTTCTCTGTTGTTCTTATTAGTCTGTTCTGGGACATTCTTTTTTGTGAGTTGATTTTTCACCTTTTTCAGAGCTGGTTTTGTGGTTGTTGAGACTCCTGTGTTACATTTCTTGAAATGATATGATACATCTTTGTTGTGCTTTACAGCTGCCCCTATGAACCCCCTTAATAAACTATATATAAACCGAATTTTAAGTCTTGTCATCTTCCTCTCCATCTGGAAGGACTATAACAACTGTAGTACATCCCTCATTTTAATATGATGACACCATAGTTTTCATGATGATCACTGGATTGCTTCTTTCCTTATCAAAGCTGTGATTGGCTTTGGAGCCTTCCCTAACTGAGTAGAGTTTTGAGTAGTAAAATTGTTCCAAAATATAAAGTTAGTGGTTTTGTTCTTCTAAGCCAGAGCCACAAGAACTTCTTTCAATATTTCTTGTAGTTTGGGTTTGGTTTTTACAAAGTCTCTGAGTTTTTGCTTATCTGGAAATGTCTTAATTTGATTTTCGTATTTGAAAGATAGTTTTGCAGGATATATAATTCTTGGTTGGAAGTTCTTCTCCTTCAAGGCTTTGAATGTGTCATGCCACTGTCTCCGTGCCAGCATGGTTTCTGCTGAGAAATCTGGAGCCTACAGAGTTTCCCTCTGAATGCTAGCTTTGCTTTGAGTCTTGCTGCCTTTAAGAGTTGCTGCTTATGTTTCATTTTGTTAAGCTTGATTATAATAGGTCTTGGAGTCTTTCTTTTGAGATCTATATTGGGTGGCATACGATATGCATCTGAGATGTCTATATTCTCTTCCTTCATGATTTCTGGGAAGTTTTCTGTCAGCAGCTCAGCAACAATACTCTCTGTGTTCTCAGGTGTCTCACCCTGTTCAGAGACTCCAATTAATCGAAGGTTGTTCCTCTTGATAAGAGTCCCACATGCTTCTTAATGTTTCTTCATTTTTCTTGTTTCTTTTTTCTGATTTCTGCTCATAGATGCTGGCCTCAGTAGCTCTGTCTTCCAAGTCAGAAATTCTTTTTTCTATTTGTTCCATTCTGTTTTCTTGGCTTTGCATTGAAGTTTCTATGTCTTTGCTTTTGTTCTTTGTCTGTTGGATTTCAGAGTACTGGTGTTCCATCAGATCGAACATCTTGCTTAATTTTTCATTTTATTCTCCTGCATTTTGTATAAGGTCTAGAAGGGCTCTGTATATTCTGATGCTTTCATAAAAGTTTATTTATCTGGAAAACTCCTTGGTTGCTTTGTTTGGGAGCCTTCTGACGCCATGGCTGATTTCTTGTGTGCCACAAGTGCCTGTTGCTTTTGGGGACCCATGTGAGTATGTAGAGGCTGGAAGAGGTACTGTGAGGATGGATTGCAGATGTTTCTCTAGGCTGTCTTAAAATGTAAAGCAAAAGATATCTGACCACTTCACAAGTCAGTTAGGTTTTCAGGTGTAGAGGTCCCTCTTCCCAACTGGCAAAGTAAGCGCCACTATATCCAACCCCAGATGATACAAGCTAGTTCAGAACACAGCAATGCTACTGCCCTGTTGACCTCTGCGGACAGGGCCTAGCCTTAGACGACATTGCATAGAGTACTGCTTTTCTGATAGAAAAGCGCTCTCCTTTGGGCAAGCTCTGGCTCCCAAGCTAAGAATTAGGTCCAGCTGCAGCCACCGTATCCAAGATGGCACCCTCCACACAGGCAGCAGACAGAAGGGCTAAAGGTGCCGAGAGGTAGTGATTCCTCTGATTCTGTTGCAGGACCCCCAAAGCAGGTGGCACTAGGTAAATTACTGCTTTTCTGTTGGAGAAGCGCTGTCCTGTTTGCAGGCGCTGGCTCCCAGGCTAAGAATGAGGTCCTGCTAGAATCTCCGTATCCAACATGGCGTCCCGCACACTGACTGCAAAACTCTGTACAAACGCCACTGACACAGATATAAAACAACAGGCTCAAAGTGACTAGATTAACAGAGTCCTAAGCCTGGCTCTCAAAATATGGGAATTTCGCCTGCCTGTCCCCCCAGCAGCGTGTCTGAGTCTAGCCACTAGACAAGACCCTGCTCCACCTGCCGGCCAAGACAGAGGAAAAATAAAGTCAAAATGGTGCGTTTCCCTTCAGTCCGTGAGAGTCAGGGATAGCCAGGCACGGGAGTCAGAGTAAGAGAGGAGATTTTCGCTCAGTGGTATGAAGTGCCAATTAACAGCCCTGTGCTGTGTCCTGGGGCTGATTAGGTGACCAGAAGGCTCCGTCTGATTATCAGTTCAGGTCTTGGTTTCCAGAGGGATATAAGGAGACGTGTGCTTAGTCCGCCAGCTTGATTCCACCCCCTCAGTGTAATTATTGATGAGTATGTGTTTAGCGCTATCATCTTGATGCCTTTATTTTTGTGTTGTTGATGTTTTGTATATTGCTTTGTATATTGTGGGTCATTCTTCGTTATGGGTTGACTCTCCCTCTTTTAGTGTTGGTTTTGCATTTGTTGAGACTTCTGAATTATGTTTCTGTGTTAATATGTCACTTTGTTATTCTGCTTTTGTGGCTACCACTATGGTCCTCCTTAATAATCTAAGTTTAAACAAGACTTTAACTGCTGCATGTCTTTTTAATTTCCTCTCCATCTGAAAGGGTTATACCTGGTGTAATATATATCCCTCTTTTTAATGTGATGATATCATAGTTTTTGTGTTAAGATCACTGATTCCCTTCTTTTGATACTGTAACTTTTGTTGAGCTGTGTGACTTCCTTAATTGAGTGGGACTTTGGATGCTGTGTTCTGTATTGCCTCCTTAAGTATACAACTGATGTTTTCATTTTTCTAAACAAAGAGCTTCTTTCAGTATTTCTTGTTGTTTTGATTTAGCTTTTACAAAGTCTCTAAGCCTTTGTTTATCTGTGAATGTCTTAATTTCACTTTATATAAGAGACAATTTTGCAGGACATATACTTCTTAGCTGGAAGTTTTTCTCCTTCTAGGCTTTGAATGTGTCATCTCACTGCCATCTTGCGAACATCATTTCTGCCAAGAAGTCAGATGAAAGCCTACAGGGCTTCCTCCTGTATGGTAGCTTTGCTTTAAGCCTCTCTGCCATTAAGAACCTCTCTTTATGTTTCATTTTATTAAGCTTGATTATATGTCTTGGTGTCTTTCCTTTGGGGTCTAGTTTTTGTGGCATTTGATATGCATCTTGGATAGCTAAGTTCTCTTTCATAATTTCAGGGAAATTTTCTGTCAGCAACTCTTCAACAAGTCTCTCTCTATTTTTTGATATCCCTCCCTGTTCAGGAACTCCAGTTATTTGTAGGTCATTCTTCTTAATGAAGTCCTACATGTTTTTTAATGCTTTTTCACTTTCTTATTTCTTTTCTCTGATTTTTCCTCATAAATGCTGGTGTCAATTGCTCTGTCTTCAAGCTCTCTAACTCTGGCTTCTGTCTCTCAATTCTGCTCTTTTGGCTTTGGATTGAATTGTCTAATTTTTTAATTTTAACATTGATCTGTGAGGATGGCCACATATTGAGATCCTGGCTGCCAACTGAGAACGCCACTACCCCTCAGTTCTGTTATTGATCATTGATGTTCCATCAGTTCAAATACCTTGCTTAATTTTCATTTTCTTCTGCAGCATTTTGTTTAATCTCTAGGAGGGTATACATAACCTTTTTTTACTCAACCTCTGATAATTTCAGAAAGGCTTCTTTATCTGGAAAGGTTTTTGATTCTTTGTCATGGGAGTTTCTGAGAGCCATGGTGGACTCCCTCTTTCCATGGTTAGCTCTTAATTATTGTCTTCACTCCATCTAGAAGATGTTCGGTTTCTCTGACATTACCACAACAGGAGCTAAGGTGTAGTTCTAAGAGAGGAGTAAGGCCACTACTTGATTTTGTAACCGGCTGTCTCTGTGTACTCTAGTGATCGTCCTCAGGTGGGCTCTCTCGTATGGCAGACTCTGTCTCTTGACTGGTAAAGATTGTGTCCTACTTATAGAATCACTGGGGGGTCATCAGCTGACACTATAATGTGAATCAGTTAAAGGCGGTGGAGATATTGCTGGGCTGCTCAGCAGTCAGTTCTCCAGGTGGTCTTATTTTTAAAAAGTGCTTTACTGCTGAGTGAGGAGCTGTCCAACTACCAAAATCAGTTAGGCCCCCAAATGTGGCAGGCCCCACCTTTCAGCTGACAATGAAAGAACCTCATAGGCCGTCCCCAGATGCTATGACATGGTTCAAAGAACACAGGGGTTAGGGCTTTGGTGCCATTCTCTGCCAGGCTCAACCAGCAACTCTAAGCACCATGGTCCTAAGCACAGCTTTTCTGCTGGAAAAGCACTATCCAGATGGGGACTGCTGCTCAGCATGAGAATTAGCACCAGGTAAGACCTCTGGGTGGCTGATTCCAAATTCCAACTGACCAAGATGGCTTCCTGCCCTCCCTGCCCTCCCTGCCATTAAACAGCAGAATCTATGGCGCAGCTTAAAAAAGAGAGGGTGGAGAGACAGTGGTGTACTCAGTCAGCAACTGGGCTCTCAATATGTGGCCATCCCAAGCATAGTTTCTCTGCTGTACTAAACACTGTTTACTTAAGAACTGCAGTTCAGCATTATTAGCTGGCTCATATCCAGTTCCCACCTTCCAGATGACAAAGAAGTTGTCAGTACCTGTAGTCCTCCTGAGTGATGAGTCAGCAGAAGCAGGACTCAGTGTGATGCTGCCTTGCCCTTTAGAGAGGTAGTTTTCCCCTTACTGGCACCTAGTCCAATCTGACAACCCTATGCCAGATCCTAGGGCTCCAGGGGTGTACACACTGCTCCATTCAATTATCATTCTAGGCCTTATTTCTTAGAGGGAATCTAGGAGATGTGTGTCTAGTCTGCCATATTGCCCCCCTCCCCAGAAGACTGACTTTTTTAAAAAAGAAATTGCTGGATATTGTTATGACTTGCAAAACAAACTTGCTAGTCAAGAAGTATGATGTTATTGTTACATCAGTGATAAACATATCTTTGAATATAGGAGTGAAACAATTACACAAAGAAATAAAATGTACATTTCACAAATTTTGTATGTGGTTACAATTATATTTTCTTTTTCAGACTGGATATAATCTCGTATTTAGTTCTCTCTTGTTCACCACATAAGCATGCACCAATAGCACTGTAACCACATGAATTGTGATGTGTCTGGTCCTATCTTGTGCAAAGAGAACAAAAAGATGTCTTAAGATTGGGAACACCCTTTTATTTGTATCACAACCTTTGCTATTTCCCTCACCCATGTTGGGTATCAGCAGTAGTCCAGTGACCTGTGAAGACACATCATCAAAGGAGAGAAAGTGAGTGCACACATTCTTAAGTATTATATCAAGGGACAAATAATACTCATGGAAATTTGTGAAAGTCCCACCTGCAAATATTGTAGGACAAACAATTGAAAATACTTCCACCCACCTTGAAAGCACTATTTCTTTTAGGTACCTGAGATGTGAAGAAGAAAATTACATGTTCCAAATAATTTTTTAGTTACATATTTCAATAAATTTTTGTGTTGATGTCCTAATTTGAATGTAAAAATTGTATATTTTAATTGTGTTATAAATTTTATTCCTTTGCAATTATTCTAATTTACTTTCTATGATAGAAATAAATTTAAAAAGTGACATATTTGATATCTAGGTAAAATGAAATTGTAAATAGGAAGTGGAGGGTCACAAAAATGAGAGCTTGCAGAAGATAAAAAGCAAAAGATTTGTGAATCCCTAAGGACAATTCCCAAATTAACTTCCTTTTTAAAATGTAAAGAATCAGAAGACACGTCTTCCATTGACAGTCAGATGTAATGGGTGCAAATCCTACTACTACTACTACTACTGTTGAGATTACTAATGACAGTATGACTATAATAGGATTTGTCTAAATTTTGCATCCATTCTTTGCCACAGTAAAATATAATAACAACAATTGGGAAGAAAGTGAAACTATTTTAGAATCTGAAATTAGTGCATCTGCAGACCCCACAAATCACAGAAGCATGGATCCCTCTTCGTGGAATAATTTTTCTTCCTGTTGTTAGGTGCCATAGAGTTGGTTCTGACTCATAGCGACCCTATGCACAACAGAATGAAAGTGCCTGGTCCTACACCATGCCCACAATCGTTTTCATGCTTGAGCTCATCGTTGCAGCCACTGTGTCAGGCCATCTTGTTGAGGGTCTTCCTCTTTTTTGCTGACCTTCCAGTCTACCAAGCATGATGTCCTTCTCCAGGGATTGATCCCTCCTGACAATGTGTCCAAAGTATGTGAGATGTAGTCTCCCTATCTTTTCTTCCAAGGAGCACTCTAGTTGTACTTCCAGAATAGGTCTGTTTATTCTTTTGGCAGTCCACAGTACATTCCATGTTCTTCTCCAATGCTACAATTCAACTGCACCAATTCTCCTGTCTTATTTATGGTTCTGCTTTTGCATGCATGTAATGCGACTGAAAATATCAAGGCTTGGGTCAGGCACACCTTAGTCTTTAAGGTGATGACTTTACTTTCAATACTTTAAAGAGGTTTTTTGCAGTAGATTTTCCCAATGCAATGTGTCTTTTGATTTCTTGACTGCTGCTTCCAAGAGCGTTGATTGTGGACCCAAGTAAAGTGAAATCCTTGACAACTCCAATCCTTTCTGCATTTATTACTGGTCCATTTGTGAGAATTTTTGTTTTCTTGAGGTACAATACGTACTGAAGGCTGTGGTCTTTGATGTTCACCAGTAAGTGTTTCAAGTCCTCTTCACTTTCAGCAAATAAGGTTGTGTCATCTGCATTATGTAGGTTGTTAATGAGTCTTTCTCCAATCCTTATGCCTTGTTCTTCTTCATATAATCTAGCTTCTTGGATTATTTTGTTCAGCATGCAGATTGAAATGGCATGGTGAAAAGATACAACCATAGCACATATCTTTCTTTCTTGACTTTAAACTATGCAGTGTCTCCTTATTCTGCTTGCATGTACAGATCCATGTACAGATTCCTGATGAGCGCAATTAAGTGTTCTGGAATTCCCATTCTCCACAATGTTAGCCATAATTTGTTATGATCCACACAGACAAATACCTTTGCACAGTCAATGAAATAGAGGTAAACATCTTGCTGTTATCTCCTGCTTTCAACTAAGATCCATCTGACATCAGCAGTAATATCCCTGGTTCCATGTCCTCTTCTGAATTTTTCTTTTAATGATGCAAATCATTGGATCTAAAGACAGACAAATGATGGTCAAAATCACAGTGAACCACTTGAAAATTAATTTTGAAAATTTCTTGATGATAAACAAGCGAAGTTCTGTAGCCAGAATAAATTTCTGGGGTGCAAAGCTAATGGTGAAAATTATGAGAGTGGCCACTGTATTCTCTCAGTTGGCTCTGTATATTATTTTGTTTGCAGACTATCTGAAAACCAAACTTGTTGCCATCAAGTCAATTCCAACTCATAATTCAGTCCTAAATCATTTAATTCTCCACTTGCCATGGATGCAGTTAACAAATGTTGCAACTGGAATATGACTGATAAATATGAGTTCAATTTGCAAAGATTGTATGTTGTATTATTTAAATTGAAGACATAGTTTTGGCTTAACTCATGACCTGGAAACACAAATTACTGAAGAACATCATTATTAGAGAGCTGTTTTGCAATGCATTGTCACTATTATTATTAACAGTCACTGAACATGGACTATTTCTTTTAAGAAGAAATGAAGTGTTTGAGTTCCCACAAAATGGAAATTTGGGGGGCTTACTTGAACTTGTTCCTTGTTTAGTTTGATCTACTTTAGCAGGTCACACCTCACAATATGGTAACATGGTAAAGGGCAGGCCATCACACATGTCTAAAATAACATGTGAAGAATTAATAAACTTATTGAGTGATAGTTTGGTCAGATTTCAGTGAAATAAGTATAGCTTGATATTTCAGTTTGTCTGTAGATTCCAGCTATGAGTTGGACATGACCCGATGGCAGTGGGTGGGTAGATTCCACTCCTGCTCTCTCTCATACAGGTCAGTGAAGTACCATTTTAAGGTATGGATCTCTAACAGACAAAAAAACCTGTCAAATGATCTATCATATTTACTAGTTTAAAAAGTCATACCAGTGAAGAAATTGCAAATCAATACTTAATTATTTATGTGAAGCTTGCAAGATCTGTTTTTCTAAATGCTGATCCAAGTCCTATGATAATTCTGTCAATAAATCAAGGCATGTAACAGAAAATTTTAAACTGCAAGGAACAGGTCATTTTCATACCATGTACTAATAAGTTAACAATTCTTTAGTATGTAGCACAGTAGATTGTTGTCTGGAAGCAGGTGATTTTTTCTTTCCACTGTTCAGTTACTCTACACATTTTTGCTGTCTCTGCTCACCAATGGGCAGTTCTTGAAACTTATTTAGGCAATAATCCAGAATTAAAATGTTTTCCCAGTACAAGTTGGGAAGTGTGTACTGTTGTAAAGAGTGCAATCCTGGAGTATAGTACACTCAGATGCCAGGTGACAGAAAGTACTGCTTGCAGGTCAGACAAAAAAAAAGGAGACACCAAAAGCTGACACTGTCAACAACTAAATGCAAACACTAGAGTATATATTTATGCTAATTACACAGAACAATACATATTGCAGCACTTCTTTCTTTTTTCTTTTTTGTCATTTGAGTCAAAATCTCCAAGATTTAGAAGCAAATTTAAAGACAGGCACAGGTCTTTACTAGTCACTAACAGTGTATTTACCTAAAAGAATATTTTAGAAATTTTGAAAACAGAACAAAACAAATATCACCAAATACTGATTCTAACAAGCGGTTCACCATCACAGAAACACTAGAAACAAATCAGTAAATGACATGAGTACTCCAGAGATACTGAGTGCCAGAGATCAACTTTGTGTAAGCACATACTATACCATCACTGACACACTTGAATCCTGCATGAAAAGGATGAAAATTTATGACATTCTTTCAGATATATTCTACTTCTTAAAAACTGTGGATATACCTGGTGAAGACTACATGAAGGCATCCAAGAAATTAGAGCATGATTATCCCAATGACTTTAGTACAAACGTTTATGGAGAAATGAGACAATTTCATTCTTATATAACAACTAAGATTACAGTTCAGGAAAGACAAGTTTACTCATATAGGCATGTGTGACTCCATAATAGAAGATAAAACACAATGCCTATTTCCCAATGTTGAAATTGCTTTATGTGTATTACTAACTTGAATGATCACAAACTGCACAACAGAATGCTCATTTTCATCCTTAAAGATGGTAAAAAGCCCATAGCATAAAACAATGATTCATAAAAGACTCAATTCATTATCATTATCGTGTATAGAAGTGGACATTGTTCACCTGTTTAGTTGTGATGAAATTATTGAAGAAATTTTGTGAACCAAAAAGATAAAGAAAGACTTTTAATGATAACATGCATGTTAGAAATGAAAGATCTATCTAAAAGTAAAATACAGTAATTTGTTGTAATGTTTGTTTCCTGATCATTTTTTTCTTTTATGACATCTTTTTATTTGTTCACTTACAATTAACATGTTTATTAGAAAATAGGCATCAAAATTAAGTAAAACTGCCAAAAGTAAATTATTTGTTATGAGAGGTCAATTTAGCTCACTGATTCATTGTCTTTATTGTAGAAGATGTGGAGCACACTTAAAAAAAATTATTGTGTTTTAGGTGAAAGTTTACATGTGAAATTAGGTCACCACTTAACAATGTTTATACAGCTTCTTCCGTGACACTGATTACATTTTTCACAACGTGTCAACATTCTCATTATTTCCTTTTTGTTCTATTTCTGTTGCTACAACTTCTCTTGCCCTCCTTACTGTTTCATCTTTGATTTAGGGTGAATGCTGACTGTTTTGTCTCATGTAGTTGATGATTTAAGGGAGCACAGTATTCATGGGCAGTATTTGTCTTATAAGCCAATCTATTGCTTGGATAACATGACCACCAGCGGTGGCTTCAATTCCAAGTTCAAAGTATAGCTTAGGGCAACAGTCTTAGGGGCTCTTGTATTCTTTATTGGTCTAGTAGGTCTGACCATTTTTAGAAATTTAATTTTTATTCTACATTTTTCTCTATTTCTGATCAGGATTTTCTATTTTGTCCCTTGTCAGAATGGTTGGTAGTGGTACCCTGTAACTGTCTAGTTCTGGTCTCAGACTACATGAGGCTGTGACTTACATGGGCCCTGATAAGACAATGGTTGAAAGCTTGGCTGCCAGCCAAAAGGCCCTAAGTTTGAACCAACCAGCCCTTCTTTGGAAACTCTGTGGGGCATATCTATCCTGTCTTATAGTGTCACCATGAGTCAGAATCAACCCAGACAGCAATGGGTATTAGTCCTGTGGACTAGGTTCTTCTTTGTGTCTTTGCTTTCCTTCATTCTCATTTGTTCCAGATGAGTAGAGGCCAATACTTGTATCTTAAATGATATTGGAAAGCTTTCAAGACCTCAGACACTAGTCATCAATATAGGATAAAGAACACTGTCTTTGCAAACTATATTATGCCAATTGCGTGAGTTGCCCCTTGAGACTATGATCCCAAGTTTTCAAGTCCAGCAATCCAGTCCTACAAGGTGTTTGTTTATGTCTAGAAAGTATCTGTAACTATCCTCCTGTAAAAATGGCAAAGCAGTCACATCTGACCTCTAATTTCACAAGAGAGAAGAAAAATCAAGATCAATAGCCCCAGGCTGATTCCAGTGAGGCAGAGGTCAGACGTATCTCCTCCGTCTGCCACCTGTGTCAATTCTGACACCAACTGTCCCTCCCATGACATTATACTGTTTTGCTGGATTTGTGAATTCACTGAAATGGCCACACAGAACTCATAGACCATACTAACAGTTACGAAATTTATCAGGGAAGTGACAGGCTACAATTCAGTTCAGAAAACAGCTGTTTCAACATGACAGCCTTTCCTCAGCCTTGCCCACAGGCACTCCTTTTTCTGGTCGTTGGCGTCTGTCCTGCTAGGGCAAGCGTTACAATGCTAGTTTAGTTCTGCCAGCAAGTGCCCAGAGGCACCCGGTTCCAACAGTAAGCCTCCTATCTGATTAGACTCAACTTTCTTGCTCTGTGGGCTGGTCTCCTGGTTCTGCTGCAGCTAATTCCCTGCCACTACTTCTTGCTGCCTTTAGTGTTACAGCTCTCTCACTTGCCCTCTTGGTTTCAGAAGATCCTCGACTCAGGGATCCTGAGTTCGAAGAATACGTTCTTCTCTTGCCCCTTCTCTCTTGGTGGTGGTAAGATACTACATTTCCTGCATCTGACATGGTTACTTTAAGCCTAGTAGAAGGACAAAACTGACCAGTCTCTTCCTTAGAGTCCCACAGGCCTTATTTGCATAGTCCCACCCCTATGCAGTTGTCATGAACTTTATTTACATTATTACCAACCTGTTCAATCCCTTTGATGTGCCACAATTATCTTATTTGTATAGGTCCAGACAATCATTTGGGGGAGAGTTACAAGACCATTGGGAGAAAGGGCATATAAAAGCAATCCATTGCACTGCAGCCCCCATGTGGTTTATTATACATATGAGTATACATGCAGAGCAAATAACATACATATATATATATATACAAACATGCTTACAGATGCACCTGTACATAGACACACTTATACTCATATGTACCTTCATATAAACATATGGAGTGCTGGGAGCACACTAGTTAGGAGCTTGGCTGCTAAACAAAAGGCTAGCCATTCGAAACAACCAACTGAGGTTGAAAAGAGGACCTGGAAGGAGGGATGTCAGATGGATCTGGATTGAAAGCAGAGAACATCATCAAGATGTTTACCTGTTTTACTGACTATACAAAGCATTCAACTATGTGGACCATAATAATTTATGAAAACACTGTGTTTTAGTTATGTATGCTGCTGTAACAGAAATACAACAGAGTGGATGGATTTAACAAAGGAAAGTTTATTTTTACACAGTCTAGTAGGCTACAAATCCGAATTCAGTGTGTCCACTCCAGGGGAAGGCTTTCACACTGTCAGCTCTGAAGGAAAGCACTTGTGTTGCATCAGTGTTTGGTCAGGGAGCATCTTGGCACAGGAACCTCAGGTCTGAAGGACATGCTGTTCTCCTCTGGTGCTGCTTTCTTGATAGTGTGAGGTTCCCAATTCCCTGCTTGCTTCCCTTTCCTCTTATCCCTTTTAGGATAAAAGGATAAAAGGTAGTGCAAGCCACACTCCAGGGAAACTCCCTTTAGAACAGAGCAGGGAGGTGACCTTAGGAAAGGATTTACAGTCTCACCCTAATCCTCTTTAACATAAGCAAACAGCATAGGAAAATCACAAAATGGAGGGCAATCACAATTCTGGTAATCATGACTAAATTAATACATGTATTTTTGAGGGATACCAATTCAATCTATGATGGATTGCAAATAATAGAATTCCTGAATAGTTAATTGTGCTCATGAGGAACTTGTACAGAGATGAAGAGGCAGTTTATACAGTAGAACAAGAGGATTCTGCCTGGTTTAAACTCAGGACAGGTGTGTGTCAGGATTGTATCTTTCCACTAATTAAATGTGTATGCTGAGAAAATAACCTTAGAAGTTGGACTACTTGAAGAAGAAAGCGGCCTCAGGATTGGAGAAAAGCTCATTGAAAACCTGCAATATGCGGAGAACAGAACTAGATGGATGGACCAGAATCAATGGGTGCCCTGACAGGAAACACAACAAAGATTTCCTGATCTACTAGTATAAAAAAGGAGTGCAGAACTCGAACTCTTTAAAAATAACCAGACTGGGTGGTCTGACAGACTGGAGGGTCCCTGGAAGGCATGTCCCCTGACTCTCTGTTAGCCCAGAACTTAAACCATTTCAGAAGTCAGCTTTTCAGACAAAGACTGGACTGTAATGTTGTTGTTAGGTGCTGTCAAGTTGGTTCTGACTCGTAGTGACCCTCTGCACAACAGAACAAAACCCTGACTGGTCCTGCATCACGCCCACAATCATTTTTATGTTTAAGCCCATTGTTGTAGCCTCTGTGTCAATCCATCTTGTTGAGGATCTTCCTCTTTCTCACTGACCCTCCACTCTACCAAGTATGATGTCCTTCTTCAGGGACTGGTCCCTCCTGGTAACATGTTCAAAATATGTTAGACAGAATCCTGCTAACTTTTCTTCCAAAGAGTACTCTGTTTGCACTTCTTCCAGAACAGATCTGTTTGTTCTTTTGAGAGTCCATGGTATTTTCAATATTCTTCTCTAGTACCCAAATTTAAAAGCATCATTACCTCTTCTGTCTTTCTTACTTATTGTCCAGCTTTTGCATGCATATGATGAGACTGAAAACATCATGGTTTGGATCAGGTACACCTTGGTCTTCAAGGTGACATTTTTACTTTTCAACACTCGAAAGAGGTCCTTTGCAGCTGATTTTCCCAGTGCAATGTATCTTTTGATTTCTTGACTGCTGCTTCCATGGGTGTTGATTGTGGAACCAAGTAAAATGAAATCCTGACAACCTCAATCCTTTCTCCATTTGTCAAGATGTTGGTTCCTGGTGCGGTTGTGAGGATTTTTGTTTTCTTGATGTTGAGGTGCAATCCATATTGAAGGCAGTAGTCTTTGATCTTCATCAGTGTTTCAAATCCTCTTCAATTTCAGTAAATAAGGTTGTGTTATCTGCATAACACAGGTTGTTCATGAGTCTTCCTTTAATCCTGATGCCTCATTCTTCATATAAGCCAGATTCTTTGATTATTTTCTTGGCATACAGATTAAAAAGGTATAGTGAAAGGATGCAACCTTCCTGAAAACCTTTCATGACTTGAGACTGTACAGTGACCTCTTGTTCTGTTTGTACAACTGCCTCTTGATCCGTATACAGATTCCTTATAAGCACAACTAAGTTTTCTGGAAATCCCATTCTCTGCAATGTTAGCTATAATTTGTTATGATCCACACAGTCGAATATTTTTGCATAGCCAATGAAACACAGGGTATTCTCTGGTATTCTGGTATTCTCTACTTACAACCAAGACCGATCTGACATCGTCAGTAATATCCATGGTTCCAAGTCCTCTTCTAAATTGACTTGAATTTCTGGCAGTTCCATGTCAATACACTGTTGCAGTTGCTTTTGAATGACCATTAACAAGATTTCACTTCAGTGCAATATTAATGATATTGTCTGATAATTTCCTGATTTGGTTGGATCACCCTTCTTGGGAATAGCCATAAATATGGGTCTCTTCCAGTCAGTTGATCAGGTAGCTGTCCTCCAAATTTCTTGGCATAGATAGGTGAGTACTTCCCATGCTGCATCTGTTTGGTGAAACATCTCGATTGATACTCCATCAATTCTTTGAGCCTTGTTTTTCACCAGTGCCTCCAATGCAGCTTTGACTTATTGCTTCAGAAGCTTTGGTTCTTGATTACATGCTACCACTTGAAATGGTTAAATGTTGACCAGTTGTTTCTGTAATAATGACTCTGTGTATTCCTTCCATTTTTATCTTGATGCTACCTAAGTAATTTAGTATTTTTCCTATAGAGTCCTTCACTATTGGCAACTTGAGGCTTGAATTTTTTCTTCAGTTCTTTTAGCTTGAGAAATGAAGAATGTGTTCTTCCTTTTTGATTTTGTATTTCCAGCTCGTTGCACATGTCATTGTAATACTTTATATTGTCTTCTGGACCTATGCTTGAAATCTGTTCAGTTCTTTAACTTCATCATTCCTTCCTTTTGCTTTAGCTACTTGATGTTCAAGAGCAAGTTTCAGAGTCTCTTCTGACATCCCAATTTTGTCTTTTCTTTCTTTACTGACTTTAACTAACTGTTGCTTACTTTAGGGTTGCCATGAGTCGGATCTGACTTGATGGCACTTGACTGGCTGGCTTACATTATGGATGATGTCTTTGATGTCATTCCTCAACCTGTATAGTCTATAGCCATTAGTGTTCAATACATCAAATCTATTCTTGAGATGGTCTGTAAACTCAGTTGGCGTATACTCAAAGTCTGGAGATGTGAAGGGGTCTTGAGGGTGGGTCCTGGGCATGAGGCCTGGGGTGTGGACTTATGGTTGCTCATAGAGGGCTAACTTCCAAGGGAGAACAATCTTGGTAGACTGAGGTGTGATGGATGAACCAGGCTGGACCTGGAGGACTCGGGCAGGTTTGGAGGACTGGCATTGGTGTATGTGGGAGGCTTGGGTATTGAGGGCAGGTTCTAAGGACTGAGGGTGGGGCTGGTGGACTTGTGGTAGCTCACAGAGGTCTAGGTCAAATGAAGAACCACCTTGGAAGGCAGAATCACTTTGGTAGACTGGATGGTGATACGACAAACCAGGCTGGACCTGTATGAAACCATTGGGTCTGGAGGATGAATATTGGCTCTGGAATTGTGAGGGGAGGCTTGATTACTGAAGGTGGGTTCTCGTCACTGAGGGAAGGAGTGGTGGACTTATGGTAGCTCACAGAAGACTAAGTTCCAAGGCAGAACAACACTGATAGACAGTGGGGGGTGCACAAACCAGGGTGGACCTGGGAATCAGGCAGATTTTGTGGACTGGCGAAGTCTCTGGAGGTGTGAGTGTGAGGCTTGAGTATTGAAGGTAGGTCATGAGGAATGTGGGTGAGGCTGGTGGACTTATGGTAGTCCACAGATGTTTAAGTCCAACCAAGAGCCACCTTGGAAGACTGTGCTTGTAGATGGACAAGCCAGGCAGGACCTGGAGGACTAGGCCTGGTTTATAGGACTGGCATTGGCTCTGGAGGTGTGAGTGAGAGACTAGAGTATTGTAGGCAGGTCTTGAGGACTGAGAGTGGGGCTGGTAGAATTATGGTAGCTCACAGAGGTCAGAGTACAAGGGAGAACCACCTTGGTAGACCAGGTAGGGCTATGACAATCCAGTCTGGACCTGGAAGATCCTGGTGGATTTGGAGGCTTGGCATTGTCTCTGGAGTTGTGAGTGTGAGGCTTGAGTACTGAACGTGGGATATGAGCACTGAGGGTGTGACTGGTGGACTTACGGTAACTCAGAGAGGTCTAAGTGTAATGGAGAAGCAGCTTGGAAGACTGGGCTTAGGGGTCGACAAGCCAGGCGGGACCTGAAGGACTGGGATTCATTTGGAGAACTGGCACTGGCTCTGGAGGAATGAGTGGAAGGCTTGGGTATTGAAGGTGGGTCCTGAAGACTGAGGGCATTGCTAGTGGACTTATGGCAGTTCATAGAGTGGTAAGTCCAAGGGAGAACCACCTTGGTAGACTGGGTAGTGACATGACAAACCAGGCTGTACCTGGAGGACTCTAGTGGATTTGGAGAACTGGCATTGGCCCTGGAGTTGTAAAAGGGGCTTGAGTATTGAAGGCAGGTCCTCAGGACTGTGCATGGGGCTGGTGGACTTATGGTAGCTTACAAATGTACAAGTCCAAGGGAGAAACACATTAGTAGATGAGGAAGTGGTGGATGAGTCAGGCTGGACCTCTAGGATTCCAGTGAGTTTGGAAGACGGGCATCGGTTCTAAAGTTGTGAATGGGGGATTGATTACTGACAGGGGCTCCTGAGGATTGAGAACTAGGCTGGTGGACTTTTCATTGATCACAGAAGGCTAAGTTCCCAGGGTGAATATCCTTGGCAGATGGGACGTGATGGAAGAGCAAGGTTGGATCTGGAGGACTCGGAAAGGTTTGGAAGGCTGGTGATGGCTCTGGAGGTGTGAATGCGAGACTTGAGTATTTAAGGAAGGTCTTGAAGATGGAGGGCAATGCTAGCGAACTTAAGGTAGCTCACACAGGTCTAATTTCAATAAAGAATCACCTTGGAAGACTGGAACTAGGGGGTGGAACAGTTAGGAGGGAACCTGTAGACAAGGGCTGTTTTGGAGAACCAGCATTGTTGCTGGAGGTATCAGTGTATGGATTGAGTGTTGAAGACATGGCATGAGGACTGAGGGCTGGGCTGGTGGACTTATGGTACTTGACATATGGCTAAGTCCAATCGGGAGATACCTTGGTAGATGGAAGAGATGAATGAGCCAGGCTCAACCTGGAGGACTGTGGTGAATTTGGAGGAGGGGCTTTGGATCTGGAGATGTGAGAGGGGCTTGAAGATTGAAGGTGGGTCCAAAAGACTAAGGGTGGGACTAAGGAATTTACGGTAGCTTACAGAGTGTTAATTTCCAAGGAAGAACAATCTTGGTACTAGGTGTGCAGTGAATGAGTCTTGTTGGACTGGGAGGACACTTGCGTGTTTGTAGGATTGCCAGTGGCTCTGGAGGTATAAGTGCGAGAGTTGAGTACTGAAGACTGGTTCTGAGGACTGACGGCAGGTCTGGTGGCCTTACGATTTCTCACAGAAGTCTCAGTCCAATGCAGAGTCATATTAGACAACTGGGTCTGGAAGTATACAACAAATGCTGGACCTGGTGAATTGGGGTGCATTTGGAGGTCTGGCAATGACCCTGAAGGTATGAGCAGAAGGTTTGAATCTCTGAGGTTTATCCTGAGGATGGAAGCCAAGTGTAGTGGGCTTACGATAGCTTGCTGAGTGGTAAGTCCAAGAAAGAACCACATTGGTAGCCTGGGAAGGGGTCGATAAGCCAGCTAGAGGCAGCATCTAGAGGACCTCAGTGGATTTGGAGGACGAACATTGGCTCTGGTGTTCTGAGGGAAGTGGGGCTGATTATTTACAACTGGTTTCAGGGAGAATGAGCCAGGCCAACCGTCTTACGGCAGCATGGAGAGGTGGCTGAGCAACCAGGGGGAGCAACCTTAGAAGATCGTAGGAGTGGTGGGGGATCCCAGGTGAAGCAGGAGGTCTTAGGAGTGTTGAGAGGACTGGAAAGTTCTCAGGAAGCTTGAGTGTCATACTTGGGTGTTGCAAGCGAGTCTGGAGGACTGAATGCGGGGCTGATAGACTCATGGTAAGTGGCAGAGGTCTAAGTCCAAGGGAGAAGCCCCTAGGAAGACGGGCATTGTCGGTAGCCGTGACAGGTAGAAGCTGGAGGACTGGGGCTTGTTTGGAGGACTGGCATCATCTCTGGATATGAGTGCGATGCTTGAGTCCTGAGGAAGGACCCTGAGGACTGACGGTAAGTCGAGAAGACTTTCGGTAGACGACAGAAGTCTCTTTCCAATGGACTGACCACCCCACTGGAGGCCTGGACATGAGTGTGGATCATCCGGGTTGGGGCTGGAGGACTCCAGTGCTTTGGAAGACAGGCACCTGCCTGGAGGTGTGACCATGGCAGTGGCCTCGGAAGGTCTGGAAGACTGACAGTTGTCGGGAGGTCTGAGCATGACAGTGAAGTACTGACGATGGGGCCTGAGGTCGGATGGTGTGGCTGGGAGCTTCTTGGAGTTCCCGAAATCCTCTTGGAAGGCTGGCCGGACAGGGGCTATTGCAGGCAGCGCCAGGAGTAACGGGCTGCTTTGGAGGACTGGCCTTGGCTCCAGAGCCATCGGTGCAAAGCTTGAGCAGTAAAGATGTGTGCTGAGGACAGAGCATGGGGCTCAGAAAGTGATGGGAGCTCACAGAAGTCTCATTCCAAAGAAGAAGAACCTTGCCCAATTGGGCCTGGGAGCAGAGAAGGCATGCCGTCCCTGGAGACTTCAGGGTGACTTGAAGGAGAGGCATTAGCTCTGGAGTTGCCACTGTGAGATTTCTGTTTTGAAGGCAGGTCCCCAGTCCCAAAGACAGTGCTGGTGGACTCAGTTTAGCTCCTTAAGGTCTCATTCCACTGGAGAGCCCTCTCAGAAGACTGGGCCTGGGAATGGAGAAGCCAGAGTGGACCTAGTGGTCGGCGCCTGATTTGGGGGACTGTCAATGGCTCTGGAGGTGTGAGGGCAGGGCTTGAGTGTTCAAGGTGGTTCCTGTAGAGTGAGCGTGCGGCCTGTGGGCTGACAGTAACTCACATCTGGCCAAGTCTGAGGGAATACTGCTGGCCGAGTGGGGAGGGGTATGCTAGCCCGTCTAGATGGGGATTTCCCTGGTGGGTTTGGAGGCATTTGTCTTGGCTCTGGAGTGGCCAGGGTTTCTTTCTTATGAGAAGGGAATCCTTGGAGACTGAGGGGAGGTGCTGATGGACTGATGGAATCTCCAAGAGGGCTAAGTCAAATGGTGACCACCTTCGTCCAGCAGAGGGGAGAATGGGTCAGGGCAGCCCTGGAGGACATGGGTGGATTTGGAAGACTAGGGGTGGCTCTGGAGATCTGTGTGCCAGGCTAGAGTACTGAAGGCGGATCATGGGACTGAGAGCAGGGCTACAGTCTTACGTCAGCTCAAAGGCCTAAGTCCATGTGGAACTGCTCAAGGGGACTGCAGCAGAGGCAGACAAGGCCAACAGGACAGGGAAGACTGCAGTGCCTTTGGAGGACTCGGGTGCCTTTGGAGGACTGGGGTGCCTTTGGAGGACTGGGGCACCTTTGGAGGACTGGAGCGCCTTTGGAGGACTGGGGCACCTTTGGAGGACTGGGGCGCCTTTGGAGGACTGGGGCACCTTTGGAGGACTGGGGCGAATTTGGAGGACTGGCTTTGGCTCTGGAGGTGTGAAGGTGCAGTCTGAGTGTGGAAGGTGGGTCCTGAGTCCCAAGGGCGATTCTTGTGGACATTCTGTAGTTCACTGAGTAGTACGTCCCAGAAAGAATGTAACCACATGTCGATCACTCAGGTTGGAGCTGGAGAACTCCGGAGGTCTGGAGGACTGCAGCACCTTTGGGTGACCAGGGCTCCTTTGGAGGACTGTGGCACCTCTGGACAACTGAAGCACCTTCGGAGAACTGGGGCATCTTTGGAGGACTGGCCTTGGCTTGGGAGGTGTAAGGGCACTGTCTGAGTGTAGAAGGTGGATCCTGAGTCCCAAGGGCAATTCTGGTAGAGATACTGTAGCTGAGTAGTACATCCCAGAAAGAATGTAACCGCAATTGAGGATCTGTGCTTCCTGTCTGCAAAGCCAATACTGAGACAGGAGGGGAGGTGATCAAATGAGGGCATCTACTGAGTGCTGACAGCAGCTCTGGGGCACTTGGCAAAGGCTCTGAAGCTTTGAGTGTGATCCTTGTGTACTGATAGTGAGTCTTAGGATGGAGTGTGGGCTGGTGGACTTCTGTTAAGTCACAGAAGTCTTTGTGCAGTGGAGAAGCACTGTGAAGGACTGCACTTGTCGGTGGAAATGCCAGGCAGGACCCGGAGGACTGGAGTTGGCTTGGAGGACTGGCCTTGGCTCTGGCTATAGATGGGAGGCTTGAGTGCCGCAGGAGGGCCCTAAGCAATGTTGTTTTAGCCAGAGGACTTAAGGTGTAAGAGAGAGGCCTGCTTCCAGTGGAGAACCACACTGGAAGGCTGGGCATGAGTGTCAACCAGCCAGGTTGGAGGTGGAGGACTACGGTGGGTTTGGAGGACTGGCAGTGTTCTGGAGGTGTGAGTGTGACAGTGGAGGCTTGAAGATGGGGCCGAAGGTTGAACTGTGTATCTGGTGGACTTCTGGTAGCTCCCAGATCCAAGTCCAATGCAGAGCTGTCTTGGAAGCCTGGCTCAACAGTGGAGGAGCCCGGCAATAACAGAAGTCCTGAGGCTGGTTTAGAAGACTGGTATCAGCTCTGGAGCACTGAACCCAAGCTTGAGTGTGGAAGTCAGGCGCTTTGCATGCAGGCTGCAGCTAAGGTGCTTATGGTAGCACCCAGGAATCTAATTCCAAAGAAGAAACTTGAACAACTGGGCCTATGGGTGGAAAAGCCAGGCCATCTGTGGAGAATGTCAGTTGGCCTGGAGCACTTCCATTGCTTCTGGAGTGGTGAGTGTGAGGTTTGAATGACGATGGCAGGTCCTGAGTCCTGAGCAAGTGCTGGTGGACTGACTGTGTCTCCTAGAGGTCTCATTGCGATGGAGAACTCTCTTGGAAATCTGGACCCAGGAGTGGAGTAGGCGGGCTTGAGCTGGGGCTCTGAGGATGATTGGCAGCCTTGTCAAGGGCTCTGGAGGTTTGAGTGCAAGGCTTGTGTGCTCTAGGTGGGTCCTGAGGACCGAGGGAGAGGCTGGTGGACTTAAGGTAGCTCACAGCAGGCTAAATCCCAGGGAGAGACCTCTCAGTAGACTTGAAAGGTGAGGACGAGCCAGGTGGCACATGGAGGAGTCCAGTAGATTTGGAAGACAGGCATTCTCTCTGCATTTGTGAGAGGGAGCTATATTATTGTGCAGCAGGAAAAGCCTCAGAGAACAATGATTCACCCAGACACCAATGCTTAGATGAGGAAGTAGCTTTTAATGCTAGCAGGGTCTGCAGGTGGACTTGTATTCAAAAGACCTGTGCCCCTGAGTTGTTAGATTGTCAACTTTTCACAGGTTCTGTATGAAACGTTGACAGAGGGATTTTCATATTATCTTGGCATCAGCAAAAAGGAATTTTTCAAATACACCTTTGTTAGCATCAGCAGGGTATAGAAGCCACAAATAAAGCCTTAGTTCCCCTTTTTCTGGACACTAATTTAGACAGGAAGGGTTGTGGGCATGAAAGGTGAGAGAGTGTCTGCCTCTTAATATTTCAAATTAGTGTGTAACTTTTTCAAAGTTTTCCTCTCTCATTTACCCCTTTGAAGCCCCATATATACTTTAATTTGGGGTCTCACTATCTGCCTGCTCTCGTAGGAGCTGATGGTGTTTCACATAGAACATATATGATGTTGTCTTTTCACTAATAATTGTCTCAGCCATAGAATGTATAGCCCTTACTGTTAATGGGAGGAGGCAAGGAATGATCAAGCAAAGCCCAATGATGGCTAATACTCCCCACACCAGGGTTTTAAATCCTCTAAAGGCTGACAACCATCTTCCCCACAGGCTTTGGGGGTTCCATCCACTCCAGGTTTTCACTGGACATGAGCTAATGTCTGGATCTCTTTTACTGTATCCTCTATGACTTTCCCCTGGTCACCAATCTGTAGGCAGCAGTTGGTCAGATTGAATTTCCCCCACACTCCTCCTTCTTGGGCTTGCAAGTAGTCCAAGGTTAGCCTATTTTGGTAAACAGCATTTTGAATTTGGGTCTGCTGATGTGTTAGCAGTATTAGGGCTCTGCTTGTTTCATTGGTTATAATCTCAAGCACTGCTTGCAGTCTAATTATGTGATTCAGCATGTAAATGGAGGTTCAGAATCCCTCAGACCCATCTTTAGCCCATGTGGCTGTCCCATAATATTGAATTATTTTCTCAGGGGGCCACTCATCATCTTTCTAGTCTCTTATTTTGATTTCCCTTCTCTGATGAGTCAGGGGGGTGGAAACCCGGTAGCCAAGCAATTCTCCAGTTTTAAGGGGCAGCAAGAAGAATGAAAGTCTGATGATACCTATTACACAGCTCTCCAGTCACATGGGAGGTGGGTATGTTTTATTCCCTCATATCCAGTATAGTCCAACCATGGCTGTCTAAAGTCTTGGACTCCATAAGTCCTCCCAACTCTCCCTTAGGTGAGCAAACCTACCCACCACTCACTTTTTCCAGAGGAGGCATTGAAGTTCTTTTGTCCCAGGCAAGTCAAGTCTCCGACAGGTGAAGTGAACTCTTCTCCATCTGGCTAGGCAGTACTGACCTATTATGGAGGATTTTAGGACCCAAAAGACTTCATCTTGAGGGGGCCTTTTGTGATCCGTCATATTAATAATTTTATGGGCCATTAACTCTTTTGTTTCCCATGGCCACTGATCTCCCATAAGGGTTCTTCCACATAATGTAACATGATGTTACATTTAGAGACTCAGCTATACCTTCTGCTAGCCCTAAGAATAGATTTTTGACATTTTGTGGAAGCTGGGGTATCGGTTGGATGGTCTCTTTATAGAAGGACTGTAATACCTGGTAGGCTTTTGTGGGATAGCTTTGAACATGTCTTTTGATGACAATGTGGATTTTAGGATCAAGTCCAGGAGTATTTATCTCCAGTGTCACCATTGCCCCTGGTTTCCATCGAGGGTCCATTGGATCAGTGATTGCTAATTCCAGTGGGTTGCATTGATTAGTTCTGCAGTTTGCCAGTGCTATTTCTTTCTTAAGGTAAACTTTTCCTGAATTACCTTTCCAGGTGGCCCACAGTACACATAACCACTGATTACAAGATTTATCACACCTCAGCCATGGATAGTGTGAACATATGTACTTACGTTTTTTCATGTAACTCTTTTCCCAGCTGAGGGAACAGCAGTGACATGTGTCCTGAGAGTGACTTAGGACCACACAGCTATCAAATTTTAATGTTATCTGGCTGGGGCTTCCTTTAACTTCAGTGTGGGCTACTACAGGTCCCCCTATGGCCGTGGGCCATCCTTGTTTTATCCTTATCTCAAATATCACAGATGTGGGGGGCTAAGTAGGGTTGTAGCATATATATGGGCCCTTATCTTCTCCAGGATCATATATATTGTGTCTGGTTGTGGAGGCAAGTCCCTTTGTATGTTCCCTTACATTTATAAAACTATAGAACAGTAGCATGGTTGTTAGTTCTTGTCCCACCTTGGTAATGTGAGTACACAGGTTACATCCCTCCTCCCCTTTTCCCAGGGTCCAAAGTCCAAGCAAAGTAAGTCCCATGACAGACATCCTCAGGCTTCGGCCGTGAGTGGACCAGCCAGCTCCCAGTTTGTGGCTCGGGCAAGGCATGCTGACTGTCTCAGTGTCACTTTGTGGGGGTTAATTGGGTTGGTCTCTATCTCCCACTATGGTGATGACGCCTTCTTCAGCCTGCTATTGTGGACCTAGGTAGGGATTTCTTCTACCTTTGCTGCTGTGGGTGTGGTCAAGATGACAATGTAAGGGCCTTTCCACTTGGGCTTGAGAGGGGCCAGGATCCAATCCTTAACCCGGACCTGATCTCCTGGAGAGAAAGGATGGACAGGCACAAAAAGATTAACCAGAGCTCGGTCAGTTACCCAAGTGGAAATCTCTTTAGTTATCTTTCCCAGGACTTCTAACTGCCTATGTAATTCACCTTCTCCCAATTCTTCGGGGTCCCTGGTAAATTTTGGAGGATGGGCAGAGGCCTGTTATACCTTATTTCATAAGTGGAATACCCCATCCTCTTAGAAGGAGTACACCTGATCTTAAACAAGACTAGTGGCAAAGCTTGTACCCAAGTAAGCTGACAGCAATGCTGGCTGACTTTCTTTGTTAGGGTTGCCAGGAGAAGAATGTATAAGTATCTCCCCAACAGTTTCTCAGTCTTTTCCTGCCCCACATGGGTGGCCTCATGTGTAGCAAGGACAACTGATGGTCCCAGGAGATGGGGCACTACAATTCTCCCATCAGGCAGTCTTTTCCATCCCTCTCTAGCTTCTTCTTCTCCTCTCTCTCTATCCATTCCTTTTCTCCCTCAGAAAATGTAGGAGTTAAGTCTGGTGCCCATGGGATTAAAGGGGCTACAGTGGCAGCTTGATATGGGAGGGCTGCCACCCTTTTTGTTTCAACATCTGCCTTTGTATTTCCTCTTGCCTCTGGAGTTCCTGTTTTTTGATGTCCTTGGCAATGGATGACTGCTACCTACTTGGGTTTCCACACAGCTTCTAGCAGCTGTAGGATTTCACCTGGGTATTTTAGGTCTAGCCGTCCCCCATCAGAAAAAAAAATGGTGGCCAATGAATCTCGTCCCAATAAGGGGATGGAACAGTCTGGCATATACAGGAACTGATATATTACCTCATGTCCCCCTATGGAGCATTTCCATGGTTGACAGAAAAACTGCTGGGTCAGGTTTCCAGTTGCCCCAACTATGTATGTTTGGCAGGAGGAGAGGGGTGCTAGAGGGTTGGTGACTACAGAATGTTCAGCTCCAGTGTCAACTGGAAAGTCCAGTTCCTGTCCCCCCCCCCCATTTGGACCATAGGCTCAGGTGAGGGGGCTTCTGAACCCAGTCGGTTTCAATCAAAGATGGAGCTGTACACTACATTGAACAATGCAGCAGCTTTCCCCTTGGAGGCTGGCTTTGGTGGAGCTGCCACACCCTTTCCCTTCTGGGGACACTTGTGCCATCTGCCAGGAGACAGGTCATTGGAAAAACAAGTGTCCCCAGAAGGGAAAGGGTGTGGCAGCAGGGCTGGTAGACATGTGGTAGCTCACTGAGTGGTAAGTCCAAGACAGAACTACATTGGTAGCCTGGGAAGAGGTAGATGAGCCAGCTAGAGGCGGCACCTGGAGGACCCCAGTGGATGTGGAGGATGGACGTTGGCTCTGGCATTCTGAGTGAAGTGGGGTTTATTCTTTATGGTTGGTTTCAGGGAAAACGGGCCGGGCCAACTGCCTTATGGCAGCATGGAGAGGAGGCTGACCTACCAAGGCAAACAACCTTGGAAGATTGTAGGAGTGGTGGGGGATCCCAGGTGGAGCAGGAGATCTTGGGAGTGTTGAGGGGACCATCAAGGTCTCGGGAAGGCTTGAGTGCCATACTTGAGTGTTGCAAGTGAGTCCTGAGGACTGAATGCGGGGCTGGTAGACTCGTAGTAAGTGGCAGAGGTCTAAGTCCAAGAGAGAAGCTCCTTGGAAGATGGGCTTTATTGGTGGGTGTGACGGGTGGGACCTGGAGGAATGGGGCTGGCTTGGAGGACTAGCATCAACTCTGGTTATGCATGTGATGCTTGAATCCTGAGGGAGGCCCCTGAGGACTGACGGCAAGTTGAGGAGACTTACAGTAGATGACAGAGGTCTCTTTCCAATGGACTGACTACCCCACTGACAGCCTGGACATGTGTGTCGATCATCCCGGTTGGAGCTAGAGAACTCAGGAGGTCTGGAGGACTGACACCTATTTGGAGATGTGAGTGTGACAGTGGACTCGGGTGGTCTGGAGGTCTGGCAGTTGTTGGAGGTCTGAACGTGACAGTGGAGCACTGAAGTACCTCGCCCAGCTGGGCCTGGGAGTGAAGAAGCCAGGCCTCCCCTGGAGGACTCAGGGTGACTTTTGGAGGACTCCCATTAGCTCTGGACTCACCACTGTGAGGTTTCAGTACTGAAGGCAGGTCCCAAATCCCAAAGGCAGTGGTGGTGGACTCAGTTTACCTTGCAGAAGTCTCATTCTGAGAACCCTCTCAGAAGACTGGGCCTGGAAGTGGAAAAGCCAGGCTGGACCCAGTGACTGGTACCTAATTCAGAGGACTGTCTATGGCTCTGGAGTTGTAAGGGCAGGGCTTGATTGTTGAAGGCAGTTCCTGCAGATTGAGTGTGTGGCCGGTGGGCTGACAGTAGCTCAATGCTGGCCAAGTCAGAGAGAGAATTCTACTGGTCAACTGGGAAGGGGTACATGAGCCGGTCTGGTGGGTTTTGATGGATGGGCCTTGGCTCTGGACTGACTGACCAATGTGATCTCCAAGACGGCTAAGTCAAAGGGTGAAACACCTTGGTCCAGCTGGAGGGAGAATGGGCTAGGATGGCCCTGGAGGACTCATGTGGTTTTGGAGGACTGGTAGTGGCTCTGGAGGTCTGAGTGCCAGGCTACAGCACTGAAGGTGGGTCATGAGACAGAGGGAAGGGCTGCAGTCTTATGTCAGCTCAAAGACCTAAGCTCATGTTAAACTACCTGGATGGACTGCAGCAGACATAGACAAAGTTGACAGGACCTAGAGGACTTGGGTGGCTTTGGAGGACTTGGGCAGCTTTGGAGGACTGTGGCACCTTTGGAGGACTGGGGCACCTTTGGAAGACTGGGGCACCTTTGTAATTTTGTCCTTGGCTCTGGAGATGTGGAGGCGCAGTTTGAGTATGGGAGGTGTGTCCTGAATCCTGAAGGCGATTCTGGTGGATGGACTGTAGCTCACTGAGTGGTATGCCTCAGAAAAAACACCCTGTGTGGACTGGGAAGAGGTAGATAGGTCGGGCTGCACCTAGAGGCCATCAGTGGGTCTTCAGGGCGGACAGTGGCTCTGGTGTCCCGAGGGGGGCAAGATTGGCTACTGAAGGTAGGTTCCAGGACTGAGGGCTGGGCTGATTGACTTATGGCAGCCCAGAGGGAGCCAACCTCCAAAGGTAACAATGCTGTACGATCATGAGAGGGGTGTGTGATCCAGGTTGGACCAGGAGGACTCGGGCAGCTCTGGGCCACTTGGCAATGGCTCTGGAGGTTTGAGTGTGGTCCTTCTGTACTGATGGTGAGTCTGAAGATGGAGTGCAGGGATGGTGGACTTCTGTTAAGTCACAGAAGTCTTGGTGCAATGGAGAAGCACCGTGGAGGACTATGCTTGTTGGTAGAAATGCCAGATAGGACCTGGAGGACTGGCCTTGGCTCTGGAAGCGTGAGTCTCAGGGTCGAGTGTTGAGGGTCAGCTGCCTGTCTTCTTCGTAGCCTGGGAAAGGGTAGACAAGCTGTGAAGTGAGTCTAGATCCCCGGTGTGTTTGGAAGACAGGCAGTATCTCTGAATTTGTGAGAGGGAGCCTCCTTATTGTAGGTGGGTCCTGAAGACTGAGGCTAGGATGGCCCTGGAGGACTCACGTGGTTTTGGAGGACTGGCAGTGGCTCTGGAGGTCTGAGTGCCAGGATAGAGCACTGAAGGTGGGTCATGAGACAGAGGGAAGGGCCTTATTGTATGTAGCTCACAGAGGTCTAATTCCAAATTGAGACCAACTTTAGTATACTGGGCCTTGGTTTGGTGGTCTGGGGTTGATTAGAAGGATTCTGAATGGTTTCGAAGGTCTAAATGTAAGCCTTGTATATTGTCATGGATTGAATTGTTTCCCACCACAAATGTGTGTAGCCATTTGTCTGGGACATCATTCCAAATATTTTACGATTGTCTTGCATTTTGATTTTCCTGTGTGTTACATTAAAGAGCACTAGGGTGGGACTGTAAATCCCTTCCTAAGCTTACCTCCCTGCTCCAGTGTAAAGAGAGTTTCCCTGGAGTGTGGCTTGCACCACTCTTTATCCTTTTATCTTACAACAGATCGAAGGAACATGAAGCAAGCAGAAAATAGGGAACCTCACAGCATCAAGAAAGCAGCACCGAGAGTAGAATGTGTCCTTCAGACCTGAGGTCCCTGGGCCAAGATTCTCCCTGAACAAAGACTGATGAAACACCAGGACTTTCCTCTGTAGTGGACAGAGGGAAAGCCTTCCCCTAGAGAGCCAAGCCAAGTGCCGTTGAGTCGGATCCAACTCATGGCGACCGTGCTACCACTACTAACCACAAGGTCGGCAGTTCCCCTAGAAAGGACATCCTAAATTCAGACTTGTAGCCTACTGAACTGTGTAAGAATAAACTTTTCTTTGTTACAGACTTCCACTTGTGGTATTTTTGTTAGAGCAGTACCAGATGGTGGCTTGGCTAGAACCAGATGACTAAAACAAGTATTGAAAGCAGGTCCTGAGGATTGAGGGCATGGTTGGTGAACATACGGTAGATGATAGTTGACTAAGTCCAGGGAGAAACTTCTTGGAAGACTGGGAATGGATGGATGAACCAGGCAGTACCTAGAGGACACTGGTGGGTTTAGAGGATAAACATCGACTCTGGCAGCCAGACGGGGAGGAGGTTGATTGTTGACAGTAGGTCCCAAGGACTGAGAGTGGGGATGGGGAATTTACGTTTGTTCACAGAGGGATAACCTACAAGGGAGAACAGCTTGGAAGATAAGAGGTGAATGAGCCGGCATAGACCAGAAGGACTTGGGTGGATTCAGAAAACTGGTAGTGGCTCTGGAGGTATGAGTGTGTGATTTCAGTATAGACGGCAAGTCCTGAGGACTGAGTGTGGGACCAGAGGACTTATGATAGCTCACAAAGGGCTAAGTTCCAAGGCAGAACAACCTTAGTAGACTGGGGAAGTGGTGGGCCAGCAAAGCTGGACCTGGGTGACCCAAGCATGTTTGTAGGTCTGGCAATGTCTTTGGAGGTATGAGTTCTAGACAAGAGTGTTGAAGGTGGGTCCTGAGGGCCAAGGTCGCAGGGGCCAGTGAATTTATGGTAGCTCACGGAGTTCTAATTGCAAAGGAGAGCCACCTCGGAAGACTAGCCCTAGGGGTGGACAAGCCAGGTGGGACCTGGTGACTAGAGCTGGTTGTGAGGACTGGCATTGTCTCCAGAGCCAATGCGGGTGCGAGTGCGAGGCTTGAGTAGCAAAGGTGAATATTAAGGATCGAATGTGGGGCTGATGGCCTTACAGTAGCTCACAGAGGACTAAGTCCAAGGGAGAACTACCTTGTTGGACTGAGGAGGGGTTCAACAGATCAGGCTGTACCTGAAGGACTTCAATAGGTTTGGAGGATGTTAACTGGCTCTGGAGAAGCCAGGGGGGCACTATTATTAAAGGTGGGTCCTCAGGCCTGAAGTCAGACCTGTGGACTTAAGGTACCTCATAGATGTCTAAGTCCAATAGAGAACTACCTTGGAAAGTTGGTCCTGGGGTGGACCTGGTGGGCTGGGGCTGGTTTGGATGACTCGCCTTGGCTCTGGAGATGTAAGCGCAAGGCTTGAGTATCGAGGGTATGTCCTGAGGACTGAGGACAGGTGGTGACCTTATGGTAACTCACAAAGGGCTAAGTCCAATGGAGAACCACCTTGGAAGATGGGGCTTGTCAGTGGACAAGCCAGGCAAGAACTTGAGGACTGGGGCTGGTTGAAGGATGGGCATAGGCTCTGAAGTTGTGAGAGTGATTGGTTATTGAACGTGGGTTCTGAGGACTGAAAACAGGGCTTGTGGACTTGTGGTTGCTCACCAAGGGCTACATTCCAAGAGAGAAAAACCTTGGCAGACTGGGAGAGTAGTGGGTGAGCCAGGCTGGACCTGGAGGACTTGGATGAGTCTGGAGGACTGGCAATGGCTCTGGAAGTGTGAGTGCCAGTCTAAAGTGTTGAAGGCGGGCCTTGATGACTGAGGGTGGGGTTGATGGGTTTCTGGTTGCTCAGAGATCTGAGTCCAAAGGAGAATCACCTTGAAAGACTAGGCCTCTGGGTGGCCAAGCCAGGGAAGAAATGGAGGACTGGGACTGGTTTGAAGGACTGGTGTAGGCACTGGAGGTGTGAGTGAGAGACTTTAGTATTGAGGGCAAGTTCTGAGGAAAGAGGGCTGGGCTTGTGGACTCATGGTCACTCAAAAGTTGCTAAGTCCAAGGCAGAAACACCTTGGTAGACTGGGAATTGGTGAATGAGTCAGGATGGACCTGGAGGACTCTGGTGGATTTGGAGGATGGGCATTGGCCCTGGAGTTGTTAGGGGCGGGGCTTGAATGCTGAAGGTGGGTCCTTAGGACTGATGAACGTATGGTAGCTCACAGAGGATGAAGTTTCAAGTGAAAACAACCTTAGAAGACTTGGTGTGTGGTGGATGGGCCATGTTGGACCTGAGGACTCAGGCTGGTTTAGAAAATTGGCAATGGTTCTGGAGGTGTGAATGTGAGACTTGAGTATTGAAGGCATATCCAGAGGAATGACAGTGCGGCTGTTTGACCTATGGTAGCTTGCAGAGGTATAAGTCCAATGGAGAACCATCTTGGAAGACTTTACCTGTGGGTGGACAAGCCAGGCAGGCCCTGGAGGACTGGGACTATTTTTGGAGGATTAGTGTTGGTTCTGAAAATTTAAGCGCGAGGCTTGAGTCTTGAAGGTGCTTCCTGAGAACTGAGAGTGGATCTGGTGGATTTATGGTAGCTGACCGAGGGCTAAGTCCAAAGCAGAATCACCTTGGTAGACTGGAAAGTGGTAGATGAGCCAGTGTGGACCTGGATGACTCTGGTGAGTTTAAAGGGATGACATTGGCTCTGCAGTTGTTGGGGGGGGCGCTTGATTATTGAAGGTAGGTCCTGAGGACTGAGAGCAGGACTGGCAGACTTAAGGTACCTCACAGAGGACTTAGCTCAAAGGAAGAACCAATCTTCTAGACTTTGGGGGGAATGCTGGATGAGCCAGGCTGGACCTGAAGTACTATGGCAGGTTTGGAAGCCAGGCAATGGCTCTGGAGGTGTCAACGTGAGACTTGAACACTGAACGAAAGTCCTGTGGACTGAAGGTGGGGCTGGTGGATGTATGGCAATCACAGAGGTCTAAGTCTAATGGAAATTCATCTTGGAAGACTGGGCCTGGGGATAGACAAAGTAGGCAGGACTTGCAGGACTAAGACTGGTTTGGAGGAATGGATTTGTCTCTGGAGTTGTCAGTGCAAGGCTTGAGTGTTGAACGCAGGTGCTGAGGACTGAGGGTGGGGCTGGTGGGCTTAGGGTAGCACACAGAGGATGCAAACCCATGTGAACACTTGTAGGTGCAATTCACACAGGACACCACTTACAGGAGTGAAATGGGACACCACTTATAGGTATAAAATGGGACACCATGGACCAGTGTGAAATGGGACACCACTGATGGGTGTGATGTGTGTGAGAGGCTGAAGTTGAAAAATCACACTGATGACAAACTTTCTGTTTGCTGTGGGCAGAAAAGGGACAGTCTCCTGCGAGTAGAGACTGATACAAGTTTGTTTAACCCACCAGCTTTTACTGAACAAAGTAAACAAGTTTTCTGCTGGGAAAGCGAGAAAAGGCATCTTATCAAGTGTTCCTTACTTCAAAAGAAGAAGAGGCATTCATAGGGAGCGGGGAAGAGAAGTCCTTGAACTAGTCTCAGTGAATGCTGTTTTCAGCACGTCCTGGTTTTCCAGTTTTTGCCAGGCTTCTGCCATTCTCAAGACAAGTCCCTATCTAAACACAGACAAGGTTAGTGTAAGCAGGATTTCATATTCTGTCCAAACATGCACATCCTCACAAACACCACCTTGGTAGACTGGGGGAGAGTTTCAATGGGCCCAGGTGGACCTGGAGGATTCTGGTGAGTTTGGAGGATGGACACTAGCTCTGGAGTTGTGAAGGGAGGCTTAATTATTTAAGGTGTGTCCTGAGGACCAAGGATAGGGCTGGCGGACTTATGGTAGCTAATAGATGGCTAATTTCCAAGGGAGAAAACCTTGGCAGACACGGGGTGGAGGGGTCGTGGATAATCCAGACTGGGAGCTAGAAGACTCCAGTGGATTTGGAGGACATGCAATGTTTCTGGAGGTGTGACTGTGCGAGTTGAGTATGAAGGTGGGTCCTGAGAACTACAGGCTGGGCTGGTGGACTATGGTAGCTCACAAAGGACTGAGTCCAAAAGAGAACCACCTTGGTATATTGGGGAGGGGTTTAACAAGCCAGACTCGAACTAAGGACTGATGAGTTTGGAGGACAGGAATTGTTTCTGGTGTTGTGAAGCGAGGCTTGATTATCAAACGTGGGCTCTGAGGACTCAGCGGGGAGCTGGTGAACATTTTGTAACTCAAAGAGGGCTAACATCAACGGGAGAACAACTTTGGTAGCCCTACATCTCTGGTATGAATCTCATTTGGTTATGGTGAGATATGTTTTTGATATGTTGTTGAATTCTATAAACTAGAATTTTGTTTCCCTGCAGCACTGAACCTAGGAGGTCACGTCTTCACTCTTGTAAATCAGAATAGCTTAGATCTGGTCTCTGGAACCTGTCATGAGGGAGCCACAAAGAAGCTGTTCTGTAAAAGGATGAGATCCTCAGAGGATGAGAGAATCCGGTCCTGAGAGTTACCGGAGAGCACCTCAGTGCCTGCTAAGAGAGAAGAGACAGAGAGAGCTATCCTACAATAATAGGCCAGGTCTCCACTGCCTGGAAGTTTGAAGTGCTTGAAGAGGCTCTCCACTCCTTTGGCAGGTTGTAGACGCTCCCAAAGACTACTGGAAATTATTAATCTAGCCTATGGGACATTGGGACATGGGTCAGGTTGGCCCTGGACTCTTAAATCCAGTCAGTAATATGTTTCTAAGGAGGTTACGGAAACTGGAAAGCTCGTATGTTAAACAGAAAAAAAATTAAAACCAAACCCAGTGCCACTGAGTCCATTCCGACTCATAGCAACCCTGTAGGACAGAGGAGAACTGCCCCATAGAGTTTCCAAGGAGTGCCTGGCAGAGTTGAACTTCTGACCTTCTGGTTAGCAGCCATAGTACTTAACCACTATGCCACCAGGGTTTCCTAAATAGAAAAAGTCAGAAAAAGATGTAACACTAACAAAAAGTCAAGGTTACCTTTGCAAACACTGTACTTTATTTAGTATTGCGACAACTGTAATACATAGATGAAACGATAAACAAAAGAAGAAATTCCAAAATGTTGACAGTAGTGAAGGCTGAACAACAGGACAAGAGTGATTTTCATTTTCTTCCATTTCCCAGATTGTCCTGAATTACCTTGGACTACTTGAATATCTGGATCCCAGAATCTCCCCTCCAAACAAAGGACAAGAAACTTGGGAGGTGTGCGAGCTGAGAAGAAACTCAGAGACAGACTGAAAGCTCAGTTTTCTTTTCTGCAGCGACAAGTATCCTCCCTCTAACAACAATAAAGAAACAAAACCAGTGGGCCAAGAGAGCCCAAGGGCCAATACAGGCAACCATTTAGGCTCTCAGTCTGAAGAGCTAACTCTTCTAGGAATCAGTCCAGGGAAAGACTCACTGTCAAGGATGTGACACAAGCTTAGGCCTCAGACCCCTTTTTTTCGGCTGTGTTTTAGTGGAAGAGGCACATTAAAGCGCCAAATGTTCCGTACAAGCAAGCAAAGACGACCAAGGAAGGCACTGATGGAAATTCGCAAGAGAACAGGGTCTTCAGCAGCCAATCTGCTGAGGTGAGGAAGAAAAGAACACCAAGTTAGAGGTATGCTAAGTGTACCATGTTCCTTTTTAAGTCCTAATATTTAGGTGTATCTCTGTCATGGGTTGAACTGTGTCCCCTCACAAAATGTACGCAGTAATTTGGCTATGCCATGATTCCTAGTGGTATCATGTTCTTATATGCTGTAAACCTGCCTCTGTGATGTTAATGAGGGAGGATGGGCAGCAGTTGTGTTGGCTCAGCAGGACTTGGTGTGTAACACGATATTGCACCTTGACACAATCTCTTGAGAAAGAAGCTAGCAGAGAGATTTGAGGACCTCATACCATCAAGAAGCAGTGCGGGGAGTAGAAAGCCTCCTTTCTAAAGGACTTGCGGTCCCTGTGCATCAGAAGCTCCCAATCCAGAGGAAGACTGTGAGTGAGGAGCTTCCTCCACAGCCAACAGAAGACAGCTATCCCCTGAAGGCAACACCTGAATTTGGAATTTTAGCCTACTGGAGTATGACAACATAAAGTCTTTTTTTAAAGCCATCCACTTATGGTATTTCTGTTATAGCACCACTAGAAGACTGAAACACTCCCTGTCTCCATTACAGCTCCCCTGTTTCTGAGGTGAGCCCGCATACTTGCCACCCGGCCCTTCCCACACTTACACAGACAGGACACTGTCGTTCACTGTTAGCTCCTCTTGAATCACACCCCTGTGGCACTGGGTATCTGGGGCCAGGGCCCTACGGGCCATGACTGCCTCCAGGGGAGACTGGAAAGACACTGTGAGGGTTCTGGGGGGGATCTGGTTAAGGCATCACCGATACTTGCTTTGTGCCCCAAACTCATCATCTTTCCCAGGCCCATTGCCCACTAGGCTGCCCACTACATCCCTCCCCACCAGAGCAGGCCACCATGGCCTGCCTCCCCCCATCATCAATACACTTTAGTCTGTTTTCTCTCCCCATCCACCTTCCTCAGGCTTAATTGTTCTCCACCAGCCCCTTATGCATCCTCAGCCCGTCCTATCAGGCCTCCCCACCACCGTCCCGCCACTCCCCCTCCCAGCTCTGTCCAGACCCCATCTTCCCACCCCAAGTCAGCCCCCAACCCCGGCCAACATTATGGTTGCTAGGATGGGGGTGTGGGTGCTCTCCTTGGAGTAGATACAACTCGAGCAGTCGGCTTGCTGGCCCTCCAGCTTTAGGCACTGCGGCTCCACCTGGCCCACAGGTACGTGGTGCCTGCTGGACCTGAAGAGTGTTGTCAACGGGGGCACCCACTGTTGCCTCGCCACTGGCATAACTGTGACTGTCCAGGCCTCCAGGCTCAGCTCGGCCACCAAGGCCAACTGCTCCGCCTGGACCACCTGGGCCACTGTAACCACTTTCTTGGTCACTCTTGGGGCCATTGGGGCCTCCTTGGCCTCGCGGACCATCGGCACCGCTTTGGTCTGGGCGGCCATCCGTGCTGCTTCGGAGAACTTCGGTGCCTCCCTCGCCTCGGGGACTGTCAGAGCCGTCTCGGCCTCGGGGATCACTGGGGCCGCTTTGGTCTAGGGGGTCACTGGCGACGCCCTGGCTTCCGCGATCGTCGGGGCCGCTCAGGTCTAAGAGACTGTCATGGCCGCCCTGGACTCGGCGACCATGGGAGCCGCCCTGGCCTTGTGGGCCGTCGGCACCTCCTGCCGCCCCCGCCGCCCCCGCCGCCCCCGCCGCCCCCGCCGCCCCCGCCGCCCCCGCCGCCCCGCCTGCGCCGTTGTCTGAGGCCTGCATGGTTGCTCGCCCGCCTTGGAGCCGCAGCTCAGAGCGCCCCAGCAAGGAGCCGACCCTCGCGACGGCAGCGGCGGCAGCGGAGCCCGCGGAGCCCACGAAGCCCACGAGGCCGCCGGGAAGGCCCCGCCCCCTAGGGCGCGACCAGCCCCCAGCGCGCCTGCGCAAGCCGACCCGCCCGAGTCCACGCCGGACCCGCGAGCTCTTCCGGCCCAGGGCGCCCCGTCCCGGCGGCGGTCGGCCCTGTGGGCGTGGCGAGCGGCTGGCTCCCTGCGGAAGCCCCTCCCCTCCGCCCCGCCCCGCCCCGCCCCTCCGCCCCGCCCCGCCCCTGAGGCGCGGGCGCCGGGCCGGGCGGGTTCCGGTTGAGGACGCTGCCCGCCGAGCGCGCCGGCCGCGCCGTTCGGGGGGCCGGGCACTGGGCTCCCACGGAGGGCTCCGCCCCTCCGCGTGGGCTGGGAGCGCTGCGCGGCGGCTCCCGCAGGCCCTCCCTTCGCCTCCCGCGGCCCCGGGGGAGCGGCTGCGCGTGGACAGCCGCGGCCCGGCTCTTCCGGACGCCGGAACCCGCCCGTCCGTTGTTACCTCGTGTGGGTCAAGTCGTGGACAGGCCCGCCTTGTCGCAGCAAACTTGGGGGCCAGCTCCGACGGGGGCGGGGGAGGGGGCGGATGGAGGGGACACCAGGCCTTGACAGATCGGGAGTGCCAGGGGGAGGAGGGGGGTCCGCCGCGTCCCTCCGCTGTCCGAAACCCACTCAGGAGGAGGCATCAAGAGTGCTGACTAAAATAGTTGTTTTCCAGTTTCAGTCAAACCTCAAAAATATCACAGCTTATCAAAAGCAGATGCCTCTTCTCATCATGTCTGCTGCCAAGCTGATGCCCACGCTGCTTCCCAGGCTTGCCTTCTCTCCTCGGATTCTGCCTGGGCTCCCCGAGGCACTTGCTGGCTGATCTCTGCCCCTGCAACACGACCGACCTTGGGGACCGACAGCCCTAGGACCAACAGAGGCCCGGATAGCAGAGGCTGAGGAGGGGAGCCAAGGCAGGGGCAGTGGCCCAGGCCCAGACAGCAGCTAGGCTGAATGCTTTCCCTGTTTCTAGTAGCTTAGAGAGCCAGCCAGCAATGGAACCTTCTGGTTCCAGTTGCCGCCGCTGTCAGTTGTGTGCACTTGTGTGTCAGTACATGCACATCTGGAGTGTGTACTACCTATGGCTCTGTCCCTTAGCAAAGGTGCATACCAGGTGGGACCCATGCTGCTGGGCAGATGAGACCTGTTTTCAGGTCATCAATTCAAACTTCGAAAGACGTTGCAAAATTTTCATCAAAACAGGGCCATTGCCAACCCTCTGACAACTAGAGTGGCCATTATCAGTCTTCTTGTTTGTTCATGTTATAGGGGATAGTGAGGTCATGATGTTTTGCTGCTCATTTCTTTAATTTTTAGTAAGATCAAGCATATTTTCTTTATCGAGTATTTTTATTTCTATATTTCTCCCATAAATTGCCTATATATATCATTATCTGTTTTTCTATGTGGTTGATTTCCTTTTCCTTAGTAATTTGTGACAGTTCTTGTATATTAGGTATATTAGCCCTTTGTATATCAAATGCATTGCAAATACATTCCTGTTGTGTTCTTTGTACTTTTAACTTTGCTAATCGCAAATTTTTTGCATGATTTCAAATTATTACGCAGTTTATGCCAACCTTTGCCCCCAAAGTTTCAGCTCATGCCTCCTTCCCACTTGACTTTTGGAAAGGCCTTCCAAAACTGAAGATGATGGGATTTCACTGAAACCTGTGAGAGACGAGAATGCGTTACTTATCTAGATCTGACAAGTATTCCACCTTTGACAGGGTGCAGTCTCTCTGCTTTTCTGCTGCTCATTTTACTGGAAAATATGCGAGTTTTCCTTTTCTGACAGATTTCTGCCTTACATGTTGTTTTGGTCATCTGGTCCTGCTCTAACAGAAGTACCATGAGTGGATGGCTTTAACAAGAAATGTTTGTTCTTACACAGTCCAGTAGGCTACAAATCCAAGTTCAGAGTGTCTGCTCCAGGGGAAGGTTTTCCCTCTTTGAGCTCTGGAGGAAGATCCTTGTGTGGCATCAGTCTGGTCAGGGAGCATCTTGGCACAGGAACCTCAGGTCTGAAGAAAGCGCTCTACTACCAGTGCTGTTTTCTTGCTGGTTTGAGGTTTTCAGTTCTCTGCTTGCTTCCTTTTCCTTTTATCTCTGGTAGGATGAAAGGATAACAGGTAGTGCAAGACACGCTCCAGGGAAACTCCCTTTACGTTGCAGCTAGAAGACTTTAGGAAGGGTGTTATAGTCCCACTCTAATCCTCTCTAATATAATCCACTCTATTAAGCACAGGCAGAGATTAGGATTTAGAGCATAGGAAATTCACCAAATGGAGGACAATCACGAAACCTTGAGAATCATGGCCCAGCCAAATTAGTATACACATTTTTAGATTGACACTATGACATATGGGTTACAGCTTTTACAGGTTTTACTGAATCATCATACATTTTCTCTCCATACTTTCTAGGTGTAAAACACCTGGAATGGAGAGAGCAGAGGTAGAGGGGTAGCAGATCAGGTATTTACATGAGAGCTCTGATCCTTCTGGACATCATTTTGTATAAGCAGTGAGTTTATAACAAATATTTATCCAATTCATGGTTACAGCATTCTTCTTTTTCTCTACAGATGCTCAACATCAACTTCATTGTATTATAATTGGCCAAACACAGTTGAGTCAATTTCTAGACTCTTAGGTCCATTTATCTGTCTGAATTTGACCACGTTAGCATCACACTTCTATTTTTAGAGAGTTATGCATGGAAAAATGTTCATAAATGTCAAGGAAATAATTGTGAGGTTTTTGCAAATACAAGGTGCTGTTTAGTTAAATCAACAACTGTCACATCATAGATGTTGCATCCAGTGCATCTGAGCCAGAACAATCCATTGTCCTCAAAGACCAGCAAGAATGCCCTGTACATTTCCAGGCCAGGGTCAGCCCTGATCCAGTACCAGGCAGTCTCTGTGTCTGTTGAAAACAACACAAAAGGACAAGACTGCCTAAAGACACGTGTGGTAAGGTGTCAGAATACAAGATGATAAAACTTAAACACAAATCTTTTAGTTTCATGGATTTCCAGTTTTTTCTTTAAAAGCGTAACACTTGTAATGTGGAGTTAAATGCTTTAGAGAGAAGAAAAGCCAGTTAAAACCAACTTTTTCAACAAAGTTGTTGTCTTTATCGTCCTTGTTTTTACCCTTCTCTTTGTCTTCATTACCATCTTGGTCATTATCCTTTACCTCCTTTTTTTGCTTTCTCAACCTAAACAGCTTATTCCCCTTACACGTCGAGTTTCTGTTAGCTCCCTATGCAATAATATCTTTTCCTTAGTTTTCCTCTGGGTGAATTATTTATTCCAATTTCTGTGTAGAATCTCTCATAGAAAGGGTAGGATGCTGGACCTTGACTATAGTGTGTATCCGTTCATTCCTAATGCTTTAAAAAATGACCATAGACGTGGTGGCCTCAAGGAACAGAACTATATTCTTTCATAGTTCTTGAAGATTAAAGTCCAAGATCAAGGTGAGGGCAGGACCGTGCATGTTCTCTGAAGGCCCTAGGGGAGAATCTGTTCCAGGCTTTTCTCTTAGCTTCTGTTGTTGCTGATGTGATCCTTGGCATTCCTTGTCTTGTTGACATGTCCGTTTCTGCCTCCATAGTCATATGGACATCTCCTTGTGTGTCTCTTCCTAACAGGGTATCACGTGTACTGGATTAGAAACCACCCTAATCCAGTATGGCCTCATTTTGACTTGATATCTGCAGAGACCCTATTTCCAAACAAGATAATTTTCATGGGTACCAGAGTTTAGGAATTCAATATGCCATTTGATAGGCATACAATTCATCTCTGAACAAGTGTCATGCTCAGAACAAAGGAAGGGAATGCCTGCAGACCTCTTAAAATCAGTAATTTCTCAACAGCAAGACAAGGAAGGACAGACAGAGGTTTCCTCCTGGTAAGAGGGGATGGGAAGTATTCAGCTCCACAAGGCTATACAAGATTGAACCTGAACCCCATCACATCTTTTGTACTAACTATGTACCCATTTACAGGAAATACAGGGGACAGAGGTACACTGTACAGGACACCACAGGGATGCAATCAGTCAATTCCAGTCTTTGGAAAATGCTACAGCACTGATCACTTAAGATTTTCAACAACTTAATACCAATAGACAAAAAAGAGGGAAGGGGAACCTGATACAATTTGAAAAAGAAGAGACTCAGAGCCATATTCGCACAATGCAGCATGAGGCCCTTGTTTGGGTCCCTGATTCAAACATACCAACTCTAAAAAGATTGTAATGGGGCAACATCGGGAATGTGAATACTGACTGGATATATGATAGTAAGAAGGGGTAGGGGTTAATATTTTAACATGGTGAAATGATATTGTGCTTGTGTTTTTCAAAAGAAAGTGTTCTTTTCACTTGAAGATACACATTGCTGTATTTGTGGATAAAAAGCCTCATAACATGAGTTGAGGGAACATTCACTGTTTTTCTATTTTCAGGAAGAGTTTATATAAGATCAGGAAAAATATATCAGTTCCTTGAATTCTAAGTAAACTGTCTGGGTGTAGTGAATTTTGTGTGGGTGAGGGTGATTTTAAACCACTGATTTAATTTGTTTAAGGTATCTAGGACTATTCAGGTTTTCTGTTGCATCAGTTATATTTTCCTAGCCTAATTTATAGTTAATTTTTAATTTTTTGGAATGAATTTATTTATATTGCTGTCTTATTCATGTCTGTGCTTTACCTATAGTTACATATGTTTTTATTTCTGTTTTTCTAATTTTATTTGGCTTATTTACTTACCCACCCAAGTGCCATCGAGTTGGATCTGACTCATGGCGACCCTAGGGGCCAGGATAGAACTGATAGATAACATAATTCAGAACCAGCCAAATCCTTTTCTTTTCCTTCATCAGTTTATTTATCCATCCCCACCCCTTCCCTCTCTGGTAACTATCAAAGACTGTTTATCTCTCTGTGTAAACCTTTTGAGTTTTCTTAATAATGTTCTCCCGCAACATCTGTCCTTCTGTATTTTACTCATTACACTCAGCATAATGGCCTTCATTTTCCTCCATGTTATGAGATGACATCAAGTTTTGCCAGCACTATCTGCTAAAAAGACAGTCCTCTTCCCTTTTGATAGACTTGGGGCCCTTGTTGAAGAACAGGTGACCATAGGTGGATAGATATACATCTGGATTCCAAACTTTGTTCCTTTGGTCAAGTATCTGTCTTGTACTGATACCAGATTTCTTGGTTTCTAAGATATGTCTCTTATAAGAAGCATAATGATGAGTCCTGCTTTTTTTTTTAATCCTTTTGTCACTCTCTGTCTCTTTGTGAATGCATCTAGATCATTTACATTCAGTGTAATTGTTGGTAGGTGTGTTTACTTATGTTTTAGTGAATTTTTATTATTTTTTATTTTCTTGTGGTGCTGACATTTTTGTTGTTGTTGTTCCTATCACTCTCCTCTGAATTCCTTTGGTTTGTGGATTTTCTTTTCAGTTCTGTTTGTTTGTTTGTTTTTATTGACATTTTATGTTTTCCTGCTTTATTTTGATGAATACGTTTATTAACTTTCTTTGTGGTTACCTTGAAATTTACCCCTGTCTTTCTAGGTTTGAACTAGTCTATTGTTACTTGGTGGCACCCTGCCTTTGATTTCATTAGAAAATTCTATGTCTACACTGTTTATTCTCTCTTTATTGTTGTGATGTTGTTGTCATTTATACATGAACCTTTTTGATTCCCTGAAGTAATTGTTTTGGTTTTGGCTTGTCCTTGAGAATTCATTTCAGAGGCTGATACCTGGTTGGCACAATCTTGCATTCTAGATTCGGGCTATGGCCTGATATTGTTTATTCTCAGACCAGAGGACTTCCTTTAGTATTTTTCGTTAAGTTTGGTATGGTTTTTCCATATTCCCTTAATTTCTGATTGTCTGGAAATGCCCTAATGGCACCATCATATTTGAAGGAGTGTTTTGGATAATATTCTCACTTCTTTTTTTTTTTTCTTTGAAGGTTTTATATTTGTCATTCCGTTGCCTTCTTGCCTGCATGGTTTGTGGTGAATAATCAGGGATTAGTCTTGTTGTTTCCCCTGACTTTTTGTTTTTCTTGAGCTGCTTTCAGACATTTTTCTCTGTCTTGGGTTTTAGCGACTATAATTATGATGTGTTTTTGGAGATTTTCTTACAGGGTCTGATCTATATAGGATTCACTGAGCTTCTTGTACAGCCAGCTTTTCATCTTTTATGATAGTAGGTAAGTTTTCTGTCAGCAATTCTTCAGCAGTCCTCTCTGTGTTTAGTGTTTTGTCCAACCTGTTCTAAAACTCAGATCGCTTGAAAAGTTTTGCTTCATGCTTTATCAAGTGAGTGAGCCTTACTTTATCAATTGTGTGAGGCTGTGTGAATTTAGGTGAGGGAGCTTTAGATTTGACTCTCTAAATTCCCTCAACAGTTACCTCAGTACAACTGAATTTGACATGTGTGTTCTCTTGCCATTGTCTCATGGCCACCATGAACTTATTATCAAACCAGTACAAAGGAAGGTGCTAGAAGAGTAGATAGGGAAGGCCACATAGTTGAGTAGCTACCAGCATAGTCTCCAGTACCATGATGTTAATCACACTGTTGTTCTCAATAGCCAAATGTGGTAAGAGCCCAAGTGTTCATCAACAAATAATAAATGTGGTACAGACATACAATGGCATATTACTGTATCATAAAGGCTTGGCTTGGCAAAGAGTAATGAGGTCTTGATATGTGCCACAACATGGGTGACCCTTGAAAACCTTATGCTGTGTGAAACACTGGCATAGGGGTTAAGAGCTATGGGTGCTAACCAGATGACCAACAGTTCAAAACTACCAGGCACTCCTTGGAAACCCTGTGGAGCAGTTCTACTGTGTCCCATTGCTATGAGTTGGAATAGACTCCACAGCAATGTCAAATAAGTCAATAACAAAAAGACAAGCATGGTGTGACCTCACTTATATGAAACACTTATAATAGATGAATGTATAGGGGGTAGATTTTACTTGCCTACAAGGGACAAAGGCTTTAGTATGGATTGCACCTTAACATCAAGAAAATAAAAATCTTCACAACTGGAGCAGTAAGCAACATAGTCATAAACAGAGAAAGGATTGAAATTGTCAAGGATTTCATTTTACTTGGGACCTCAGTCAACACCCATAGAAGCAGCAGTCAAGGAATCAAAAGATGCATTGCATTGGGAAAATCTACTGCCAAGGACCTCTTTAAAGTATTGAAAAGTAAAGATGTCACATAATTTCAGGGAGGTTTTCTGTCAACAGCTCTACAACAAGACTATATTTTCAAATATCTCTTCCTGATCAGGAACTGCAGTTATTTGTAGATTATCTCACTTAATAGAATCCCACATGTTTCCCGATGCTTTTTTATTTTTCTTATTTCTTTTCTCTGATTTCTCCTCATAAATGCTGGCGTCAATTGCTCTGTCTTGAAGCTCACTGGCTGTGGTTTTCATATCCTCAGTTGAGCTCTTTTGGCTTTGGACTGAATTGTCTAATTCTGTAATTTTATTATTGATCTGCTGGATTTCACATCATTGATGTTCCATGACTTCAAATAGCTTACTTAATTTTTCATTTTGTCCTTCTGCATTTTGCTTAACCTCTAGGAGGGTTCTGTACTTAATTCGTTTGTACGTGACCTCCGATAGTTTCAGAATTGCATCTGGAAATTTTTTGGATTCTTTATTTTGGGAGTTTTTCAGAACCATGGTGGACTGCTTCTTTAAATGGTTAGCTATTAATTGTTGCCTTCGTGCCATCTAGAAGATGTTTGGTTTCTCTGATGTTTACTGAACAAGAGCTGAGCCGTATTTCTAAGACGGGAGTTGGTCACAAACCACCTCTGCGTACTCTAGTGACTGGCCCCGGGTAGACTCTCTGGGGTGACTGGTTTTGCCTCCTGACTTGCAGTGAAGGTACCCTACTTATGGAGTCACTAGGGGGGCATCAGCCGATGCTGTGATGTGGATCAGTGAAGGGTAGAAGAGATGTTGCCAGGCCACTCAGCAGTCAGTTCTCCAAGTGACCTTATTTTAAAAAGTTACTGGTAAGTGACAAGCTTTCCAACAACTGCCTAAATCAGTGAGGCCCTCAGGTCTGGCAGGCCCCAGCTTCTGGCTCACAATGGAAGCACCTCATAGGCTTTCCCCAGGTGATATGATGTGTTTCAAAGTAGGAAGGGGTTATGGCCTTGCTGCTGTCTTATGCCAGCTCCCATATATCACTCTAGGTACCACTGTCCTAAACACAGCTTTTGGGCTGGAGAAGCACCTTCTAGACAGGCCCTGCTTCTCTGTGTGAATATTAGCCGTAGCCAAGACCTCAGGTTGGGTGACTCTGCCTCCCAGGTGACCAATAAGGCATCCTGCCTAAGCTGCCCTTCCTACTGTGAAACAGCAGAATCTATGATGCAGCTCAGAAACAAGAGCATGGAGGGGCGGTGGTGCCCTTGGTCAGCCAGGCTCTCAAAGTGTGGCTATCCCAAGCACAATCTCTCTGCTGCACTATACACTGTTTACTTCAGCACTGCAGTTTGGCGTATTTGTCAGCTCATGCCCAGTCCCTGCCTCCCAGTAAACAAAGAAGGTGTTAGTTCCTGCAGGCCTCCCAAACAGTGATTCAGCAGAAGCAGGACTCAGCATGCAGCTGCCTTGTATTAGAGAGGGTAGTTTCCCCTTTTACTGGCAGCCTGATCAATCTGACTGTGCCAGATCCTAGGGCTCCCCAGATGTCCATGCTGCTCTGTTCGAATATCGTTCCAGGCCTTAGTTCTCAGAGTGAATCGAAGAGATGTCTGTCTAGTCTGTCATCTTGGTCCCACCCTCTCAAATACATTTTAAATACTTTTATTTACATGAATAGGATCATACCATATACCAAATTGGTCATATATAATTCTCATTTCAAGAATGGCATGTTCTTGTCATTTATCCAATTTTATAGTGGTCTTTTTCTTTTAATATATTGATTTATTTGTTATGGATTGCATTTTAGAGATATTAGCTTTAGTTTCTTGTTTTGGTTACAACTTTTTTCCCTTCTCTTTTCATTATACTCATGGGGTTTTCTTTTATAATGGAGTGTAACATTTTTGTGTAATTAGACAATGACTGTGTTGAATTACAAATAATTTTCAAAATTTCATGTTTTTATGGTGCTTTCTGCCAGAAATAAATTTAACTTTTCATTGTAATCAGCCATCAATTACTTTTTATTTAAGTGTGGTTATGTATCATTCATAAAATTACTTCAACAATGTTTGCGTCTGTTACTTTTGTGGTTTCTTATTTTCTGTTTAATTTTAAGTTTTCTTTCCATGTAAACATTTCCTTCTCTTGGGGGAGTAAAGATGGCGGACTAAGCACACGTCTCCTTATATCCCTCTGGAAACCAAGACCTGAATTGACAATCAAACAGAGCCTCCTGATCATCTAATCAGCCTCAGGACACGGCACAGAGCAGTTAATTGGGACTTTATACCACTCAGTGAAAAACCTCCTCTCTTTTGCTGACTCCCGCTCCTGGCTAGCCCCGGCTCTCACGGACGGAAGGTAAACGCACCACTTTGACTTATTTTTTCCTCTGTCTCGGCTGGCGGGCAGAGCTGGGTCTTGCCTGGCGGCTGGACTCAGATGCGCTGCTGAGGGGATAGGCCTGCGAAATTCCCATATTCTGAGAGCCAGGCTCGGGACTCTGTTAATCTAGCCACTTTGAGCCTTTCGTATTGTAGCTGCCTCAGCGGGGTTTGTGCGGAGCTCCGCGGTCAGGGTGCGGGACGCCATGTTGGTACTGAGATTTTAGCGGGACCTCGTTCTTAGCCTGGGAGCCAGCGCCTGCAAACGGGACAGTGCTTCTCCGTCAGAGAAGTGGTGATTTTGCACAGTGCTGCCTGCATTGGGGGCCCTGTAACAGAAGCAGAGGAATCACTGCCTCTCGGCACCTTTAGCCCCTCTGTCTGCTGCCTGTGTGGAGGACGCCATCTTGGGTACAGTGGCCGCAGGTGGACCTAATTCTTAGCTTGGGAGCCAGAGCCAGCCCACAGGAGAGCGCTTTTCTATCACAAAACCAGTACTCGACGCAGTGCTGGCTAAGGCTAGGCCCTGTCAGCAGAGGCCAACAGGGCAGTAGCATTGCTGTATTCTGAACTAGTTTGTTATCATCTGGGGTTGGATATAGTGGTGCTTACTTTGCCAGATGAGAAGAGGGACCTCTACACCTGAAAACCTAACTGACTTGTGAACTGGTCAGATACCTTTTGCTTTACATTTGAAGACAGCCTAGAGAAACATTTGCAATCCATCCTCACAGTACCTCTTCCAGCCTCTGTATACTCACATGGGACCCAAAAAGCAACAGACAATTGTGGCATACAAGCAATCACTCATGGCTTCAGAAGACTCCCAAACAAAGCAACCAAGGAGTTTTCCAGATGAAAAAACTTTTATGAAAGCATCAGGAAGTGAATACAAATTGATTATATACAGAGCCCTTCTACACCTTATACAAAATGCAGCAGAACAAAATGAAAAATTAAGCAAGTTGTTTGATCTGATGGAACACCAGTACTCTGAAATCCAACAGATCAAGAAGAAAATCAAAGACATAGAAACTTCCATGCAAAGCCAAGAAAACAGAATGGAACAAATGGAGAAAAGAATTTCTGACTTGGAAGACAGAGCTACTGAGGCCAGCGTCTATGAGCAGAAATCAGAACATAGAAACAAGAAAAATGAAGAAACACTAAGAAGCATGTGGGACTCTATTAAGAGGAACAACCTTCGATTAATTGGAGTCCCTGAACAGGGTGAGACATCTGAGAACACAGAGAGTATTGTTGCTGAGCTGCTGACAGAAAACTTCCCAGAAATCATGAAGGAAGAGAATATAGACATCTCAGATGCATATCGTACGCCACCCAATATAGATCTCAAAAGAAAGACTCCAAGACATATTATAATCAAGCTTAACAAAATGAAACACAAGCAGCAACTCTTAAAGGCAGCAAGACTCAAGGCAAAGCTAACATTCAGAGGGAAACCCTGTAGGCTCTCGTCAGATTTCTCAGCAGAAACCATGCTGGCACGGAGACAGTGGCACGACACATTCAAAGTCTTGAAGGAGAATAACTTCCAACCAAGAATTATATATCCTGCAAAACTATCTTTCAAATACGAAAATGAAATTAAGACATTCCCAGATAAACAGAAACTCAGAAACTTTGTAAAAACCAAACCCAAACTACAAGAAATACTGAAAGAAGTTCTTGGCTTTGGCTTAGAAGAAAGAAACCACTAACTTTATATTTTAGAACGACACACTACTCAATACTCTACTCATTTAGGAAAGGCTCCAAAGTAAATCACAGCTTTGATTTGGAAAGAAGCAATCTAGTGATCATCATGAAAACTATGGTGTCATCATAATAAAAAGAGGGATGCACTACAGTCGTTATAGTCCTTCCAGATGGAGAGGAAGATGACAAGACTGGTAGTAATTGAAATTGGGTTTATAAATAGTTTATTAAGGGGGTTCATAGGGGCAGCTGTAAAGCACAACAGAGATGTATATACCATTTCAAGAAATCTAACACACGAGTCTCAACAACTATAAAACCAGCTCTGAGAAAGGTGAAACATCAACTCACAAAAAAGTGTCCCAGAACAGACTAATAAGAACAACAGAGAAAACATCAACATAAAAATAAACACATCACAATGGCAGCAGTGAACACATACCTATCAATAATTACATTGAATGTGAATGGACTGAATGCTCCAGTAAAGAGACACCGAGTATCATCTTGGATCAAAAGACACGACCCATCCATATGTTGTCTACAAGAAACTCACTTGAGACCTAAGGACAGGAACAAAGTGAAAATTAAAGGATGGAAGAATATATATCAAGCTAACAGTGAACAAAGAAGAGCAGGGGTGGCAATTCTAATCTCAGACAAAATCAATTTTAATGTCAAATCCACCATCGTGGACAAAGATGGTCACTATTTATTGCTGAAAGGTTCAGTACACAAGCAAGACTTAACTATATTAAATATTTATGCACCTAATGTCAGAGCACCTAAATATGTCAAAGAAACACTGACTACGCTCAAAAGACAGTTAGATGACTCCACAATAATAGTGGGAGACTTTAACACTCCACTCTCATTACTAGACAGATCATCTAGAAAAAAGCTCAGTAAGGATACAGAAGACCTCATTGACACAATTAACCAACTAAACCTCATTGATATATACAGAACTTTCCACCCATCAGCAGACAACTACACCTTCTTCTCCAGTGCACATGGCACATTCTCCAGAACATTTCCTTCTCTTGGAAATTTATTTTTCTGTAAAATTCAAGGTCAAGACTAGTCTTATTTCCTTCTTATTTGGGTAATCCACGTCATGTAACCCTTGTTCTTTACATGTTCAGTTTCAGTTTCAGTTTCATTCTGATTTGGGCTTTCCTTTTGCATGTTGTCTCCAATCACATCTCAGCTTGGTCCCTTAGGACACAACTTCTGATTCCTGGCTGATGATCTCTACCTTCCTCGAAAGCATGGGGCTTTTGTCAGAATTTGGACATCATTTTTCCAGCCACATAGCTTGGCACTTCTTCGCTAAAACCTCAGTCTTCTACCCATTAGCATAATATTCCCTTATATCCTAACCAGGTAATGTTCTGTAATTACAGAGACCCGGATAAATATGTCATAGAAATGAATTGTGGTTTCAGAAAAATTATAAACTAAATAACCTAGAAACTATCTCCCCACAAACAGTAGAGCTACACATAAGTACATGTACGTGTGTATAATGAATGCTTTTAAACAAAAATAGTAACAGAAGTCTTATCAAAAAATAGAAAAAAAACCCGAATGTCCAAGTACACCCACTACCATTGTTCTTTAATTCATTAACTCCTCTAATCTCTTCTCTGACATTCTTTTGTTCTCATGTCTCTTCCTTGGGAAGGTGACCCAATCTGGGCCAACCAGAGTTTCTCTTCAAGAGATTTGAACATGGATTGTTGTCTAGGGTCTTGAAAGATAGAAAGCTGCCATGTAAGTAGCACCAATTGTCCCAATCCACCTGGAGGAGAGGAGAATAAAGGACATCAAGGACATGTGGAAAATATGGGTCCAGCAGGCAGAAGATGTCATGTGATGTAGAGAATACATCAGCATGAGACAGGAACTAAATGGTGCCCGACCACCACCAATGACTCCCTTGACAGGGAACACAGTGTAAAGCCCTTGATGTAGTTGGAGAAAATGGGAGTGCAGAATTAGAACTCTATTAGAAGACCACAATCAATGGTCCCTCAGGCTGGAACACCCCTGAGGACATGGCCCCTGGGCTCCGTTAGCGCAGAGATGAAACGAGTACTAAAGCCAATGCTTCAGACAAAGATTGGACTGGACTGCAAGACATGGAGTGATGCTGAAGAAGAATGTGCTTCTTGGCTTAAATATACACATGGGGCTGTCTGAGCAGGTCTTGTCCAGAGGCAAGCTAAGAGGGTGAAGGGTGCCAGAAGTTGGTTGAATGGATGCAGGAAGTACAGGGTAGAAAGGAGAAGTGTGCTGTTACTGTGGCAGGTAGAAGTTATAGTTACATAGTAGTGTGTGTGCAGGGGTTCATATGGCAAATTACTTTGGATTGTAAACTTTCACTTAAAGTGCAATAAAACTTTAGAAAAAGATAGGAAGGAAGGAGGGAGGGAAGGAGGGAAGAAGGAAAGGAAGGAAGGAAGGTAGAGAGAGAAAGGGAGAAAGAGAAAGAAAAGGAAGGAAGGCAGGAAAGAAAGAAAGCAAGAAAAGAAAAATCATTCTGAAAGAGAAGGAAAACAGAGAGGGGAGAGAGAGAAAAGGAGAAACAAAGAAAAAGAAATATTTGAATCTGGAACTGTGAGTGACACACAAAGTGGGAAGTGTTTCAACTGAATCAGCTGATAGCGGTTCCCAGGAGAAAACCAGTCTGAGTTCCTGATGATGTTCCCCAGAGCCCATATGGTCTCTGTCCTTCCTGATGCCTAGACACTCAGCTCTTCAATTCTATGAGATTCTCTACACTGACCCATTAAGCTCCTTTAATTTAGTCAGATCTGGGTTGTGTGGCTCACAACCAAAGAGCCCTCATACAGAATTTAGCAACAGAAAATGGGTTACAAGCATCAGAGTCATGGAAATGTGGAGTGATTTGCAATTTGTTATTGGATTGGTATGGAGGCCTTCCTCCATAAGAGACTCCCATTCATATTGCAAGATAAAAAAGTAGCCAATCTAGATATCACTTGTGAGTTACAGGGACCATGTGTTCACTGAGGGCAAAAATCTGGGATAGAGAAGCCTGACATGATGTCACATTAAAAAGTAACTGTGGAGTATAAAGCACTTCTGATGATCTTGGTTAATTTAAATTCCAAGAATCTCAAACACCAAATATGGTATTTATTGCCTCAAAACCCAAAAGGAAACTTCTAGCCTTTCTGTAACCTTGCTGATAGAGACTCTTACTTCTGCGTAGCTGAAGAGAAAAGATCTCAAGAAAACAATTGGTTGACTTTAAGTAAAGAAGATTATCCTTGATAGTGTGGGTGGTCTGTATCCAGTAAGTAGAAGGCCTCCGGAGGAAAAACTGATGTATCTGTGAGAAGAAGGAATACTGCCTCAAGGCTGCAGCATAAGAATCCTATCTGATTTTCCAGGCTGGTGGTCTGCCCTATGAATTTCAGACTCATGACTGAAAGATCAACTCATTCTCGAGCTTCCAGCCTGTGAGCCCCTCTACAGATTTCAGTCTCGCCAGACCCCACAACTGCAGGAACCAGTGCCTTAAAATTCTCTCTCTCCCTCCCTCCCTCCCTCTCTCCCTCCCTCCCTCCCTCTCTCCCTCCATCCGTGTATAGACCTGTCTCCATATCTACGAAGGAGCCCTGGCTGCACAGTGATTAACTGCTTGACTACTAACCAAAAACTCAGCAGTTTGAAACTACCAGCTTCTTCACAGAGGTAAGGTGTGGCTGTCTGTATTCAAAAAGACCACAGCCTTGGAAACCCCATGGCGGTTCTACTCTGTTCTGTAGGGTCCCAGTGAGTCAGAATTGACTAGATGGCAATGGATTTCATCTATGAAAAAAGTCAATCACAAAAGCCCAAACATTGCCTGACCTCTCTCATATGAAACCAATGTACAGGGATCAGAGTTTACTTCTTTACAAGGGGCGTGAGGGAAGGGGAAAGGGGAATTTTCATGTAGCCAACAATGAGTTTCTGCTTATGGGGTGGAAATACAGCCGTGGATATTAGTGATGGTTTCACAATAAGAGTGATGTAACTGGATTCACTGGATTGAACAAGGTAGTGAAAACAGTGTAATTAGCAAATGTTGTATTACCCGTGTTTTCATAGTTGCATGAGAAATTACCCTCAAAACTCAGTAGCTTAGACAATCATTTTACTGGGCACACACGTTCTGTGTGTCAGGAATTCAAACAAAGCACACTGTAGCAGTATTCTCTCTGCCCGAGATATCTGAGGCCTCATCTGGCAAGTATCTAATGGCTGTCACTCAAATCATCCAACAGTCGATTCACTCACATGCCCCCTGCCTAGGTGGAGGGCACAAGGTGGTGCTATGATGACCAGAACACCTCTATGTGGCCTCTCCATGCAGTTTAGCTTTCTCACAGCATGGTGTCTTCAGGGATGAGTTTTTCTTGGGCAGCGCAGTAAGAACATATTCCAGAGCATGTATTCCAACTAACCAGGCAGAAGCAGACCACATATTGTCAATCAGCCTGGAAGCCAAACAGCATGTCTTTCACTCTGCTCCGTTACTGTAGAGAAAGCTTTCCCCTAGAGCAGACACCTTGAATTTGGACTTGTATGCTGCTGGACTGTGTAAAAACAAACTTTTCTTTTTTTAAAGCCTTTCACTTGTGGCATTTCTATTAGAGGAGTGCCAGATGACTAAGACACACTCTGTCTTTGTGTTCTTTAATTCCAAAAGGGACCAATGGTCACTCACCCTTCAGATTCTAATAAAGACCATACCCCAGGTCCCTGCGATATCTCCATCAGTGTGCTCTGTGAGGGTGCCATGGCCTATCAGTGTGCTGTGTACCCTCAGGATGTGTGAGTAATCAAGCTCTTTATTTCCATTTTTATGTCTTGTGGTTGTGGTTGAAGCATGATCTTCCACCTGGGACAATGTACATAACCTGGGCAGTAGTAGATTGCTGCCCATCTCCTTCCTTTGTCAGTGATGGCTGAATTAAAATTAAGCACATGCAGAATATCGGTGGGGCCCAGAGTCAGCAGCCTGGACTTCCTTTGGAGAGACGATTCTGTCTAACAAATGAAAATAAAGGAATGAATGGAAGAAACGTTGGCAAAATGAGCATAAGTGTAACAAACTGTTGTTGCTTTTATCTCCAAAGAAGAATGACAGTGGCGTGTGTAAGAAGACTTCCACATTTCACTCTGTGTATTTTTATGCTATGCAAATGGTATATAATGATAATGTATTCATGTGTTATACAATAAAATTAAAATATTTGAAAAAATTTCAAAGGATGTTACTTAGATTTTTTCCCTGGGGAAAGATTTTCCTAAACATGTTGGCAATGGAGTAACAGTCATTAACTACATTCAGTTAGTGGTTACCATGTGTTAGCCACTGTTTAAAGCACTCAACATAATATAGCTCTTTCCATTCTGAAACGCACCAACATTTTCATTGCAGTTGTGTTTAGTTGTGAGATAGCTATTGATTTTTCTGGTTTCTTTTCCAAATGTGCATTCATTTTCTCTAGTTTATATAGTAAATATCACATTTGTAGGCAGGAAAAATGATTAAGAAACTTACTCAGCACTTGTTCAGAAAAACTTACAATTAGGTCCCAAGTGAAATACTTTGCTGAAGTTTTAATTATCCTGTTCATTGGAAGCTGTATTCATCTGCTGAAAGGTCTAATTGGCATGTTTTCTTGATGTAATTAGAACACCTGTGACAAAATGAAAAGTCTCTGATGTCTTAGACCTGTGAGATCAAGGTTCATACCTTTGAAGCCAATGAGGCTGGGCAGCATGCTGAATAACTGTCCCTGTCTCTACAGCTTTGAGCTGCTTCTCAAAACAAACTTTACTAAATTTTACATGTGGTACTCATCCCACACTGAAAGTTATTCCTCCAGAGGGCAAGTGATATTTTCCTTCATCATTATTTCATCAATATTACAAACTGCAGTATTGTTTTCTTCCACACCTTCCAAGTGCTCACATGTAAATGCATAATTATGAGTGAATTCACAGATACTCAGGAGGCTTTCAACAAATAACAGCTTCCATAGAACGAGTCCTAGCCTCAACACTGTGAAGCAGTCAGATCCTTTGACTCTCTGAATCAGACAAGACTTATTTGAAAGGTATAAAATGTATTTAAAGACTCATTAGGCATAATCTGTAATGATGAAGGCTGAGAAGTGAGATGGCCAGGGTGTACAAATTCAAGAAAAGTGATGACTAGATGCACAAGGTCTTGTTTGCTAGTTTCTGGATACTTAACATTTTTCATGAATTTCTGAGCTTCAAATCAGTGTAGCTACCTGGACTTCTGTGGCCCACAGGCACCTCAAGCCTCACCAACCCCAACTGACTCTTCATCTGGGCTCCCTACTCCTCAAGTTCGTCCTTCTCCTTTGCTCTTTGTCTTGGTGACAGGCATTTCTACAGCCTCTCGCTCTGTCATCCTACCTGCCGTTCAGTCAGTTTCCTTAAATCTGTCCTACCCACCACCACCACTTCTGTCCTAGGCCAGGTTGGCATCATCTCTTGCCTGTACAACAGGAATAGCCTCCCCATCTTCACAGACACCTGGGCCCCTTCCCTGGAGCTTCTGTTTGAGTAGAAAAGGATGAGGTACCACCAGGGAATGATTTTCCAATAAGCAAATAAAAACACATTTAGGGCATCAGCAAAACAGGGGCATCAGCTGTCCTAAGCAAAAATATATAGATTCCAAGCAGACAGGACACAGAAAAAACAGCCTTACTGGAAGGAAACTAAAAGGACACAAAATGACATTGACCAACTCTACTATGTGAGAACGTGCTGGCTGTAAATAAAGTTCACAAAGTGTCACAAGGGCATCCATGAACAAGTTTGTTTAAGCTATGAGGCCCCCACCACTTGCACACTTTTCTTGGGTGGAATGTCAGTCTAACTCTTGCTGCACTCACCCAATATGCATCTGGATTCAGCACGAGCAGTTACTGGGCAAGGAGAGATTACGTTAACAGACAATAGGTCTCTGATTCATTTTGACAGAACTACATTTAAGATCACTATGAGTCAGAATCAACTTGATGGCCGTGGGTTTGTGGGGTTTTTTGGTATTTTATATGGGCTCAGCGGAAGACTTATTTACAACTTGCATAATGCAGATGACACAACCTTGCTTGCTGAAAGTGAAGAGAACTTCACACACTGATGAAGATCAAAGACCACAACCTTCAGTAAGGATTACACTTCAATGTCAAGAAAACAAAAACCATCACAACTGGACCAATAAGCAACAACACAATAAACAGAGACAAAATTGAGGTTGTCAAGGATTTCACTTTACTTAGATCCACAATCAACACCCAAGGAAGCACCATTCAGGAAGTCAAAAGACACATTGCAGTGAGAAAAATCTGCTGCAAGAGACCTCTTTAAAGTGTTAAAAAGCGAAGATGTCACCTTGAAAACTAAGTTGTGCCTGACTCAAGCCATGGTATTTTCAATCACATCTCATGGATGTGAAAGCTCAACAATGAGTAATGAAGACAGAAGAATTGATGCCTTTCAATTGTGGCTTTAGCAAGAACTATTAACTATACTATGGACTGCCAAAAGAACAAACAGAACTGTCCTGGAAGAAGTACTACCAGAGCACTCCTTAGAAGCAAAGATGGTGAGACTACCTCTTACATACTTTGGACACACTATGAGGTGGGATCAGTCCCTAGAGAAGGCTGTCATGCTAGATAAAGCAGTGGGTCAGCGAAAAAGAGGAAGACCCTCAACAGGATGGACTGACACACTGGCTTCAACAATGGGCTTAAGGATAAAAATGACTGGGGCATGTTGCAGGACAAGGCAGTGTTTCGATCTGTTGTACATGGGGTTGCTACAAGTTGGAACCAACTGGACAGCACCTAACAACAACATCTTGTACATCCACTTCTGCTGATCCACCAACTCTAGCCGGGAGGAGTTGCAATGCTCTTTGCCAAGATACAGACACAAAGGTGTGCTCTTGTACATGTCCTAGTAAACAGCCAATGGGAACTCCAGATGATGAAGGAAAGTAAGGAAATGTGAATCAGTGGAGCATTGCAATTAATTCAATCAAGTTGCTTTTATATTTTTAATCTTTAAATTGTGATTAAGTAAAAGTTTACAATCCAAGTCAATTTTCCATATAAAACCCCAAATACCTGCTTCTCTACAACTCTCTCTACTGTCCACACCCTGTGACAGCATACTCTTTTTTTGCATTCATCACTTACAGTATCCACTCAACCAATACTTGTGCCCTACTTTTCACCATCTCCCCTGTAAAAATAAACCAGTAAGACAGCCTTATAGATACGTTAAGCCAGAAAGTATACACACCACATGCTCACTCTGCGTCCCTGAGTCCAGTCCATTCTTTGTCTGAAGTGTTGACCTCAGTAAGGGTTTTAGCTCTAGGCTAACAGCAAGTCTAGGGGCCATGTTCTCAGAGGACCGTCCAGGTTTTCAGACCCTCAAGTCTGGTCTTTTAATAGAGTTCTGGATCTGCACAGCCCTTTTTCTCTCATGTTTTGTCAGAGACTACACATTGTGATCCCTATTAAAGCTGTCTGTGGTGGTGGCCAGGCACCATCTGGTTTTTCTGTTCTCTTGCTGATGTAGTCTCCCAGTCATATGGGTCCTTCTGTCTCCTGGGCTCATTTTTCCTCATGTCTTTGATGTTCTCAGTCATCATCTGTTCCAGGTGGGCTGGGACCAGTTGATGTTCCCCAGAAGACACCTTGCTGACTGTTAAGACCCCAGACACCACTTACCAATACAGGGTGCAGAAGACTCTCACAGAAAAAAACTAGTCATACCAATTGTCAGTCAGGTTGCTTTATAACTGCATAACATTTGTGTATAGAGTTCTGTTCTAAGTTTTGTAAACAATGACATTTATAACTTTAAAATATGTTTAGCATGCATGTGGTGTGATCTAACGTACTTTAATACAATACTAACATGGAGAGTAATTTAATACAATACTAACATTGAAAAGTCCCAAAATACTGGAAATATTAACATGTATGATTTTTCCAAGTGCAGATGCCAGTCTTATGGCAATGCTGCCAATATGTCAAGCCATGCAACAGAAAATTTTGAAATGTAATGAACATGTCATTTTCAAACCACGTGCTGCGAGTTCACTGAACCCTGTAGGACGCAGCACAGTCGATTTTTGTCCAGGTGCAGGTGATTTTTTTCACTGTTCAGTTACTCTACACATTTTTGCTGTCTCTACTTACCAATGGGAAGTTCTTAAAACATACTTAGGCAGCAACTGAATATTGAAATGTTTTCCTAATGTGCTTTGGGAAGTGTATGCTGTAGTGATGAGTGAAATCCTGGAACATGGTACACTCAGATTCTAGATGACGTAGAAACTGTTGCTGAAGACCAAACACAAAAAGGAGATACAAAAAGAGAAGTTGAAAACATCAACAAGATGCAAACACTAGAGTGTGTTTACGTTGGTTGCATGAAATAAATATTGCGGCATTTTTTTCTGACAAGTCAAGCTCTCAAAGATTCAGAAGTAAATTTAAAAACATGCACAGATCTCTACCAGGCATTAACAGGTATTTACCTAATTTAAGAGAAGATTTTAAAAATTTTCAAAACAAATAGTTTCAAATACTGATTATCAAGCTGTTCACCATTGTAGAAGATTTAGAAAGAAATAAATAAATGACAGAAGTACTCCAGAAATTTTGAGTGCCAGAGATAAATTTGGTGTAAACACATACTACACAATCATTGACACACTTGAATCTTGCATGAAAAGAAGTATTAAAATGTACTATGTTCTTTCAAATGTATTTTCCTTCTTAAAAAAAAGGTAGATAGGCCTGATGAAGACTATATGAAAACATCAAAAAATCAGTGCAGGATTATTCCAGTGACTTAAATACAAACTTTAATGGAAAAATGAGACTATTTCTTTCTTACATGAGAACTAAGTTTACAGATTCAGGAAAGACAAGTTTTACTCATATAGACATATGTACTTCCACAATAAAAGATAACATGCAATGTGCATTTCCCAGTGTTGAAACGGCTTTATTCATATTTCTAACTTTCATGAGCACAAACTATACAAAATAATGTTCATTTTCATCCCTAAAGAGACTAAAAAACCCTTAGCATGCAACAATGATTGAAGAAAGACTCAATTTATTATTCTTCTCATATACAGAAGTGGCTATTATTCAGCAACTTAACTGTGATGAAATAATAGAAGAATTTGTGAGAGCAAAAAGAATAAAAAGAAATTCTTTTAATGATAATATGTATGTTAAGGATTAAAGATCTATCCAGAAATAAAATACAGTGGTTTGTTGTAGTATTTGTTTTCTGATCATAAAATTTTTCTCTTATGACATCTTTTCATTTGTTCACTTATAAGTAAAATGTTTATTAAAAAATAAGATCAAAATTGAAGTGTGAGCTTTTAAAGTTAAATTGGTGAAAATCAATTTTTTGTTGTAGGAGGTCAACAGAATGTTACATGGATTATTGAAGCAACTAAGTTCACTGATTCATTTTCTTTGTTGTAAAATATATGAAACATACTTTTTTAACAAAATTAGATGTGTTTTAGGTGAAAGTTTAATATCACATTAGGTTTCCACTTAAAGCTTTTCTACAGCTTCTTCCATGACTTTGGTTACATTTTTTCACAGTGTGTCAGTATTCTCATTATTTCTTTTCTTTTTGTTCTATTTCTGTTAATGCAGCCTCTCCGCCCCCTCCTTGGCTTCTAATCTTTGTTTTAGGGTAAAGGTTGACTGATTGGTCTCATGTAGTTGATGATTTAAGGAAACACCATATTTATGGGTGATACTGTTTAGTGTATAAGTTAATCTATTATTGTTTGGACCACAGGTAACCATTGGGAGTAGTTTCAGCCCCAAGTTCAAAGGATAGCTTACAGCAACAGTCTCAGAGGTTCCCCTAGTTTCTACTGGTCCAGTACGTTCAGGATTTTTTATGAATTTGATTTTTTTTGCACATTTTTCTCCATTTCTGCCTGGGGTCTTCGATTGTGTCCCTTGTCAGAATGGTTGGTAGCGATAGCCCGGCACCATCTAATTCTTCTGGTCTCAGGTACATGGAGCTGTGACTTATTTGGGCCCTGATGGAACAATGATTGAGAGCTTAGCTTACAGCCAAAAGGCCAAAAGTTTGAATCTACCAGCTGCTTCTTGGAAGCCCCATTGGGGAAGTTCTACTCTGTCCTATGGGATCACTATGAGTAGAAATTGACTCAGCAACAATGGGTCTTATTCTTGGGGACAAGTTTCTTCTTTGAGTCTTGGGTTTCCTTCACTCTCTTTTGTTTCAGATGATTAGACACCAATAGTTGTATCTTAGATAGCCACCTGGAAGCTTTTAGGAACCCAGACACTACTCACCAAACTAGGATGAAGAACATTATCTTTACAAACTATGTTATGCTGACTGACGGAGTTGTCCTTCAAGACTATGATCCCAAGTCTTCAAACCCAGCAATCTAATCCTGCAAGGTGTTTGGTTATGTCTGGGAAGTATCTGTAACTGTTCTCCTGTTAAAATGCCAGGGCAGTGGCATGATACCTCCTCTAATTTCACAAAGGAGGAGAATCAAGATCAATAGCCCAAGGCTGATTCCAGTGAGGCGGTGGTCGGACGTAGGTCCTCCCTCTGCCATCTATCCAAATTCTGGCACCAACTGTCCCTCTCATGGCAGTCTCTACTTCCTGATGGATTTAATAATTCACTGTGATGGCTGCACAGAACTCATATAGCATATTCACAGTTTTGAGGTTTATTAGGGAACTGACAGGTTATGTTTCAGGTTCAGGATCTCTCAGGATACAGTTCTTACAACAAGACAGCTTTTCTCAGCTATACCTGTAGGCATACCTATTTATGGCCATTGGCCTCTGTCCTGCTCAGGCAAGTGCCACAAACTAGTTTAGTTCTGCCAGCAAGTGCCCATAGGCACCCCACTCTGCCAGCAAGCCCCCTGTTCGAAGACACTCAACTTTCTTGCTTTGTGGCCCAGCAGCCCTACTGTGCTGTCCCCAACCTGGTCTCCTGATTTTGTTACCACTATTTCTCTGCTACTACTTCCTGCCATCTTCAGTGTTACAGCGCTCTCTCTTCCTCTCCTGGTTCTAAGTGCTTCTTAACTCAGGGATCATGGACTTAAAGGATGCCTTCCATTCTTGCTCTTCCTTAGTGGTGATGAGATGCTCCATTTTCTGCTTCAGGGATGGCTCATTTTAAGCATAGCTGGATGTCAAAACTGACCAATCCCTTGGTTAGAGTCCCACAAGCCTTATTTGCATAACACCACCCCCACATGGGTACCCTGAACTTTATTTGAATTTCTAGCAAGCTACCCAATCCATTTGGTGGGCCACAATTACCTTATTTGTATAGTCCCACCCAAATGATTAGAATTACAAAACCATGGTGAGAAAGGTCATATAAAAATGATCCTTTGCAGTGCAGCCCCTATGTGATTTATTATACATATGAACATATATAATCAGTTGTCGTTGAGTTGATTCTAACTTATAGTGGTTCTGCAAGGCAATGTAGAACTGCCCCTTAGAGTTTCAAGGCGCGCCTAGTAGATTTGAACTGTCAACCTTTTGGTTAACACCCGTACTTAAGCACCACGCCACTAGGGTTTATAGGAATATATATGCAGAGTGAATAAGTATATGTGTGGGTATGTATATATACATATATATATAAAGTGTATATATATACATATATATACACTTTGTATATATATGTATACACACACATATGTCTACAGAAGCACCTGCACACACCCACTCCCATATACTCATATGTACCCTCTTATACACGTATGGATCCCTAGTGGCACAGTGGTTAAGAGCTTGGCTGCCAAGCAAAAGGTTGGCAGTTCAAAACCACCAAGAGAGATTCAGAGGAGGACTTGGAAGGAGGGATATCATTGCCAGTATCAGGTGACTCTTGACTGAAAACAGAGAATACCAGAAAGATGTTACCTGTGTTTTACTGACTATGCAAAACATTCAATTATGTGGCTCATAATAAATTATAAATGGTATTGCAAACAGCACAGTTAACTATGCTCATTGGGAACCTGTACATAGATCAAGAAGCAGTTGTTTCAGCAGAACAAGGGATACTGCCTGGTTTAAAGTCAGGACAAGTGTGCGTAAGGATTGTATCCTTCCATTATACTTATTCTATCTGCATGATGAGAAAATAGCCCTGGAAGCCAGACCATATGAAGGAAAATGAGGTATTAGGATTGGAGAAGGTCTCATTAAGAACCTGTGATATGCAGAAGCCAGAAGAACTAGATGGTGCCCAATGACCACCAATGACTGCCCTGACAGGCAACAAAAAGTCTCTAAGAATGCAGGAGAAAAATTAGGTGTAGAGCTCAAACTCTATTAAAAACGCCAGAATTGATGGTTCAACAGACTGGAGGGTCCCCAGAAAATGTTGGCTCCAGACTTTCTGATATCCCAGAACAGAAACCATTTCTGAAGCCAGCTCTTCAGACAAATACTGGGCTAGAATATAAGACATAGAATGATACTAGCAAAAAGTGTGCTTCTTGACTCAAGTAGACTGAGACTAACAGGGCAGCTACTGTCCAGAGATGAGACGAGAGGGCACAGGGGGACAGAAGCTTGTTGAAAGGACTCAAGAAATACAGCGTTGAAAGTAGGAGTGTGTTGTTATAGTGTGGGGAGAGCAGCTAGAGTTACATAACAATGCGTGTGTAAGATGTTTGTATTACAAATTGACTTGAACTGTAAACTTGCCCTTAAAGAGCAAGGAAATATAAAAAAAAACCAAACCTGTAACATTCAAATGACACAACCTTGCTTGCTTAAAGTGAAGAGTATCTGAAGCACTTCCTGATGAACATCAAAGACCACAACCTTCATCATGGATTACAAGTCAACATACAAAAATCAAAAAACCCTCACAATTGGGCCAATAAGGTACCTTATGCTGTGAAAGGTTGGTGTTGTCAAGAACTTTATTTGGATTCACAATCAGCACCTATGGAAGCAACAGTCAAGAAGTAAAAAGACACATTGCATTGGGCAAATAAGTGGGAAGAGACATCTTTAAAGTGTTAAGAAGGAAAGATGTCACCTTGAACACTCGGGTGTGCTTAAAGCAAACCACGGTGTTTTCAATTACCTTATATGCATGCGAAAGCTGGGCAGTGAATAAGGAAGAACAAAGAAGAAATGACACCTTCAAATTATGGTTTTGGCAAAGAATATTGAATGTACCATGGAATTCCAAAAGAATGGGCAAATCTGTCTTGAAAGTAGTACAGTCAGAATGCTCCTCAGAAGCGATGATGGTGAGGCATGGTCTCACATAATTTAGACATGTTATCAGGAGGGACTAGTTTCTGGAGAAAAACATGAAGGCCAGTGAAAATAAGGAAGATCCTCAATGAGACAGACTGACACAGTGGCCGTAACAATGGGCTCAAACATAACAAGGACTGTGAGTACGGCACATGGCCCAGCAAGTGTTTTGTTCTGTTGTCAGTAGGGTCACTATGATTTAAAACTGACTCAGTGTCACCTAACAACAGCAACAGCACTGGCTAATGACTGAGAGCATCTTTTCAAGTGTTTGTTGCCCGTTGAATGCCCTCTTTGGTCAAGTGTCTGTTCATGTTCTTTGTTAATTTCTTAATTAGATTATTTGCAATTTTGTCGTTGAGTTGTTGAAGTTTTCTATATATGTTAAAGATTTGACTCTTTTTAGATGTATTGTTGCCAAAGTTTTGTTCTCAAACTGTAGATTCTCTTTTTACTCTCTCAGTAGTTTTTTTTTAAGTTTTTCATTGTATTTTAGATGTCAACTTATAGAACAAACTAGCCTCTCATTAAAGAGTTAGTACACATATTGTTTTATGACTTTGGTTAACAGCACCATGGTGTGTAAGCACTCTCCCATCTTGACCTTGAGTTTCCGACTACCAGCTTCCTGTCCCTCTTGCACTCTAGTCCTTTTCTCTGGGCTGGTCTGCCCCTTTTGCCTCATTTTGTTTTATGTGCTTGTCCAAATTTGGGCTGAAGGATGAACCTCAGAAATGGCTTCCTTACTAAGCTGTAAGGGTGTCTGGGGGTCTTACTCTCAGTGTTTGCCAATCTTCATCAGGTCAATAAGTTGGATTTTTTGGGGGGGGACTTAGAATTTTCTTCTAGACAAACTGAGAGGCCTCATATTACCTGACTGGAATCTATTACACTGTCACCGTTGTCAAAACAGCCTGGTAACAGTACAACAGATTCATAGACCAATGGAACATAATCAAGAATCCAGACATAAAATCATCCACCTATGAGTAGATGATATTTGACAAGGGCCTAAAGTCCATAAATTTTGGAAGAGACGGTCTCTATAAGAAATGATGTTGGCATAACAGGATATCCACCTGCATAAAAATGAAACAAGACTCACAATTCACACCAAGTACAAAAAGTAACTCAAAATGGATTAAAGACTGAAATATAAAATCTAAAATGATAAAAACCATGGGGGGTGGAAACAAGGACAACACAGGGAACCCTAATACGTGGCTTAAATAGAATACAAAACATTACTAACAATGTACAAACACCAGATCAGAAAATAGATAACTGGAGACTCTTAAAACTCAAACACTTACATTCATCCGAAGACTTCATCAGAAGTGTAAAATGACAATGTACAGACTGGGAAAAAAGAAATTATGACAAATCTGACCAGTGTCAGATACTACAAGATACTGCGAACCATCAACAACAAAAGACAAATAACCCATTTAAAAACAGCGTATGATATGAACAGGCATTTCACCAAAGAAGACATTCAGACAGCTACCAGATACACGAGGAAGTGCTCAAGATCAGTAGCCATTAGAGAAATCCATATCAAAACTACAATGAGATACAATCTCACCCAACAAGACTGCCATTAATCCAAAAAACACAAAATAATAAATGTTGGAGAGTCTGTGGAGATACTGGAACTCTGCTGGTGGGAAAGTAAAATGGTACAACCACTGTAAAAATTGATTTTGGAGATTCCTGAAAACCCTAGAATAAAAATACCACACAATCCAGCAATCTCACTTCTTGGAATATATCCTAGATAAATGAGTTGCAACACAAATATATACATGCACACCAATGTTCATCAGAACATTGTGATAGCAAAAAGATGGAATCAACCTTGGTGCCCAACAATGGATAAATGGGTAAACATTCTATAGTATATTCACACAACAGAATATTATGCAGTGATGAAGAACGATGATGAATTTGGGAATCATCTCACAACATGGAGGAATCTGGAAGGAATTTTGCTGAGATTCGCCAGCCAAGTGCCGTCGAGTCGGAGCCGACTCAGTCAGTCACAAAAGGGCAAATTTTCCGTGAGACTGCTATTATAAGGACACAAGAAAAAGTTTAAGCACAGGAAAATACAGTGTTTGATGGTTACGAGAGTAGGGAGGGAGGGAGAGGAGTATTTGCTTTTAAAAAGTGAATGAATGAATACATAATTCTACCTTTTTCTCCAGCTCTGTCCAGGACCCTCTATTTGATCCCTGTCAGAGCAAAGAGTGGTGGTATCGGGGCACTGTCTAGTTGTACTGAACTCATTCTTGTGGGGACCACGGTAGGTGTAGTCCATTAGTCCTTTGGAAATCTTTCCCTTCTGTCTTTCCTTCATCCTCCCTTGCTCCTGAAGGATTGACACCAGTGTACACCACTCATAGGCTTTTATGCCTCCTGAAGCTTCTGACCAAAGAAGAATGCAGAACGTCTTCTTTACAAACTATGCCACTGGAGCTAGATGTTCTGCTAGACCCTGGTCTCCAAGCCCTCAGCCAAGTAACTTGATCCCGTAGAGTTTGAATGTGACTATGGGGCTTCCATGACTTTGCCTTCTACAACTTGTGCTTGCTTTCCCAGTGTGGTGTGCTGTTTTATTCTTTACCAAGTTACCACTTACCTATTGTCTATTAAGTGTGTTTTTTTTGTTTTGTTTTTCCATCCACACCACTCACTTTCCTCATAAACAATGGTTGTTTCTTTTTCTGTGTAAACCTATTCATGAGTTTTCACTGCAGTGATCACATTGATTGTCCTTTTATGACTGACTTGTTTCACACAACATTATGTCCTCCAGATTCATCCATGTTGTGAGGTGCTTCACAGATTCATCATTGTTCTTACTATTGCCCAGTATTCCATTGTGTGCGTGTACTATAGTTTATCCATTCATCTGTTGATGGGCATCATGTTGTTTCCATCTTTTTGCTATTGTGAACAATGTTGCATTGAGTATAAGTGTGCATATATCTGTTCATGTGGCAACTCTTCTCCAGGATGTTGTCCTAGGAGTGGGATTGCTGGATCGTATGGTATTTCTTTTTCTAGCTTTCTAAGGAAGCACTATATCATTTTCCAAAATGGTTGTGCCATTTTGCATTCTTACTAGCAGTGCATAAGAATTCCAGTCTTTCTACAACCTCTCCGTCATTTGTTATTTTCTTTCTTTTTTTATTCATGCCAGTAATACTATGTTGAAATGGTATCTCACTGTGGTTTTGATTTGAACTTCTCTAACGGAAACCCCGGTGGTATAGTGGTTAAGTGCAATGTCTTCTAACCAAAAGGTCGGCAGTTCAAATCTTCCAGGAGCCCTTTGGAAACTCTATGGAGCAGTTCTTATCTGTCCTGTAAGGTTGCTATGAGTCAGAATCGACTGGTCATGGGTAAAGGCTAGTGACTGTGAGCATTTCCTCATGCGTCTGTTGCCTGCTTGAATGAAGTCTGTATTGGTAAAGTGTCTGTTCATTTCCTTTGCCTATTTTTAACTGGATTATTTGTCTCTTTTGTTGTAGAGGTGTTAGATTTTCCTTTAGATTTCAGAAATTAGACCTTTGTTAGATTTCTAGTGGTCAATTGTTCCCCCAGTCTGTAGGTTCTATTTTCACTATTTTGGTGAAGTCTTCTGATGAGTGTGTTTAAGTTTTAGAAGATCCCAGTTATCTAGCTTATCTTCTGTAGTTTGTGTGTACTGTTAATACCATTTATTAGGACCTCTAACACGGATCCTGTTTTCTTCTGTGATCTTCATAGTGTTTGGTTTTATATTTAGATCCTTGATTCATTTTGAATTAATTTTTGATATGGTGTCTGGTATGGGTCCCATTTCATTTTTTTTTCAAAAGGATATCCAGTTTTGCCAGCACCATTTGTTCAAAAGACTGTCTTTTCTCCCTTTTGGTGGGCTTTGGTCCTTTGTCGAAGATCAGGAGACTATAAGTCGATGGATTTTTGGATGGAATTCTGTTCCATTAGCCATTATATCTGTTGTTGTACTAGTAACAGGCTGTTCTGACTACAATAGCTGTACAGTAAGTTATGAGGTTGGATAGCGTGAGTCCTCCTACTTTATTCTTCCTCTTAGTAGCACTTTATCTAGGGCCTCTCTCTTCTATATAAAGTTAATGATTAGTTTTTCCATCTGTATAAAGACTGATGTTGGTGTTTCGATCAGGATCACAATGTGTAAATTGCTTTGGGTAGATTTGACATCTTCACAATGTTGAGTTTACCCATCTGTGACAATGGTATGTTTTTATGTTTTTCTATTTATGCAGTTTTCTTTGTAGTTTTCCTTGTATTTGTCTTTTACATCCGTGGTTAAATTTTTTTCTGAAGTATTTTAGGAGTTATTCTAAATGATAATGATTTCCTTTTTGTTGTTCTCTTTATTGGTGTGTAGCATTCCAGTTGATTTTTGTAAACCTATCTTGTATACTCCTAATCTGCCCAATCTTTCTATTAATTCCAGTAGTTTTCTGATGGAATCTTCAGAATTTCTATGTATAGTATCACATTATCCACAAATAAGAGCAGTTCTACTTCTTCGTTACCAATTTGGATGCCGTTTATTGCTTTTTCTTGCCTTATTGCTCTAGCTAGGACTTCCAGCACAGTGTTAAAAAAGGGTGGTGATAAAGGGCATCTTTGTATTGTCCCTCTTCTCATGGGAATGTTTTCAGCCTTCTTCATTAAGAACAATGTTGGCTGTTAGTTTTTGTATAGATACTGTTTTAGTTATCTAGGGCTGCTGTAACAGAAATACCACAAGTGGGTGTCACAGTCCATTAGGCTATAAGTTCAAATTCAGAATGTGAGCTTCAAGTGAAAGCTTTCTCTGTTGGCTCTGGAGGAAGGCACTTGGTCAGTCTTCTCCTGGACTGGGAACTTCTGAGGCACAGGTACCCTGGGTCCTTTCCAGAGGATACAATGTGATCTCATTTCTGCTTCTTGGTGATATGAGGTCCCCAACTCTCTGCCTGCTTTACTTTCCTTTGCATCCCAAGAGATTGCTTCAAGGCACAAAACATTCTTACACACTGAGTCCTTCCCCACCAACACAACTGCCACCCATACTCCGTAATTAACATCATAGAGCACATAGGAACATCACACAATACCAGGAATCATGGCCTAGCCAAATTGCTGCATGCATGGTGGGAGAACACAATTCAATCCATGACAGATACCCTTTATTATATTGAGAGAGTTCCCTTATATACCTATTTTATTGAGCCTTTTTATCAAGAATGAATGTTGGACTTTATTGAAAGCCATTTCTGTGTCAATTGACATTATCAAGTGATTCTTTCGTTAGATTATGTTGAACGATTTCCTTTTCATTGTTCTCTTTATTGTTGTATAGGAATCCAAACAATTTTTGTATGTCTATTTTGTATCCCACTGCTCTGCTGAATCGTCCTCTTAGTTTAGTAGTTTTCTCATGGAGTACTGTGTGTTGCTTGTATAGTATCCTGTCTTCCACAAATAGGGATAGTGATTACTTATTCCTTTCCTATTTGGATGCCCTTAATTTCTTTTTCTAGTCTAATTACTCTAGAACTTCCAAGGCATTGTTAAATGGGAGTGGTGATAGAAGGCGCCCTTGTCTTGTCCTTGTTCTCAGGGGGAATGTTTTCAGCCTCTCTCCATTAAGATTGATGTTGCATGTTGGTTTTGTATAGATTCTCTTACAGTGTTGAGGAATTTTCCTCTAAGCTTATTTTATTGAGAGTTGTATCAAAAATGACTTTATCAAATGACTTTACTCCACCAGTTGAGGTGATAATGTGACTTTTTGTTTTGTTTATGTGATGGGTTATGTCGATTGATTTTCTAATGCTGAACCATCCTTGTATACCTGGCATGAATGTCACTTGATTGTTGTGTGTTCTATTGGCTAAAACTTAGTAAAAAAATTTTGCTTCTATATTCTTGAGATACACTGTTCTGTTTATGTGGTGTCTTTTCCTGTTTGGGGTATTGGGGTTACACTGCCTTTATAGAATGAATTTGAAAGTGTTCTTTCCTATGTTCTGAAATAATTTCAGTAATACTGGTGGAACTCTTCTTTGAATGTTTGGTGGAATTCTCCAATGAACCCATTGGGGTCAGATTTTTTTTGTTGTTATTGGGAGTTGTTTGTTGTTGTTTTAAATTTTCTTTTCAAACGCTTCTCTTTTTATTGGTCTGTTCAGATTTTCCACATCATTTTGTGTTAGTTTGGATAGATAGTGTGTTTGTATAAATTTGTCCATTTTCTCTAGGTTTTCAGATTTGTTGGACTATAGTTTTTCATAATACTCTGTTATGATCCCTTTTATTTCAGTTGTATATGTTGTAATGTCCCCATTTCACTTCTTATTTGTGTTATTTGCATCCTCTCTTGTTTTAACTTTGTCACTTTGGCCAATGAATTGTCAATTTTGTTGATCATTTCAAAGAACTAACTTTTGGTTTTGTTGAGTCTGTCCATTATTCTCGTTTTCATTTATTTCTGCTCTGATCTCTATTGTTTTCTGTCTTCTAGTGGCTGTGAATTTTTTTTTTTTTTTAGTTCTCTGTTCAAGTTGTGTGGCTAATATTTTGATTTTGACCCTTTCCTGTTTCTTAATGTGTGCATCTATTGCTATAAATTAACCTCTGAGAAATGCTTTTGCTGTATTCCAAAGGATTGGTATGATGTGCTTTCGTTCTCATTTGAATATATGAATGTTTTGATTCCATCCTTGCTTACCCACTTGTTTTTAAACAGGTTGTTATTGAGTTTCCATATTATTTATTTATTTTTGCTTGCTCTTCCTCTTGTTAATTTCTGCTTTGTGTTCTGGTCAGAAAAGATACTTTTTATTATCTCAATGTTTTGGATTTTTTTTGAAGGTTACTTTGTGGCCTAAGATATGGCCTATTCTGGAGAATGTCCTGTCTGTTGGAAAAGAATGTTTACTTTGCAGATATTGGGTGGTGGAGTGTTCTATACATGTCTATGAGTTGAAGTTGGCTAATTACGACCTTTTGTTGAGTTTCTCTCTAGATGTTCTGTTGTTCACAGAGAGTGGAGTGTTGAAGTCTCCTACTATTATTGTGGAACTATCAATTTCTCTTTTCAGTGAAGTTAGAGATTGCTTTATGTATTTTGGAGTTCTGTCATTTGGAGCATAGATGTTTATTATGGGTATGTCTTCATGACAGACCATTCCTTTAATTATTACATAGTGCCCTTCTTTGTCTTTTATGGTGGAGTTTGTTTTAAAGCTATTTTATCTGAGATTAGTATTGGCAATCATATTCCTTTTTGGTAGTTGTTCATTTGATATACACTTTCTTCCTTTTATTTTTAATAAATTTACATCTTTGTTTCTAAGTTGTGTCTCTCAAAGACAGCATATTGATGGATCGTTTTTCAAAAATCCATTCTGTTACTCCCTGTCTCTATAGGGTAACATTTAGGCAATTTACTTCTAGTACTGTTATTGGTAGGTATGAGTTCACTGCTATCATTTTGTAGTGCTCTTTTTTTTTTTTTTTTTTTTTGGTGGTGCTGACATTTTCTTTTTTCCTCCTACTCTCACATACTGAATTCCTTTTCTTTGTGAACTTTTTCCATTTCTTTTGTTTCTTAGATTTTGTTTTTACTTAGACTTTGTTTTCCTTATTTTATGCTCACCTTGAAATTTAGCCTTATCTTCCTAAGTTTGCATCAGTTTTTCATTACATAGTATTACCTTGCCCTCTATTAGAAAATTCTATGCCTACACCATTTATCTATCTTTTATTGTTCTAACATTGTTGTCATTTACAGATTAACCTCTTTAGTTTCATGTTGTAAATATTTTGGTTTTAAATACTCTTTGGAGGTCATTTTCTAGGTTTTGACCTAGCAGATGCAATCTAGTGTCCAAAATTCAAGCTGTCATCTAATATTCTCAAATCAAAGGACTACCTTTAATAAGTCTTGTAAGTTCGGCTTGGTTTTTATATATTGCCTTAATTTCTGCTTATCTGGAAAAGTCCTAATTTCACCATCATATGAGGGTCTGTCAGTTAAGTTTGCAAACTCATCCTATAAAAAGGGCTACATACGTCACTGCTGCATATCTCTACAGTCACCTTCAAAGTACTTCCCTTGGGAAGCTATACACTGATGCCAGGGCCTACTCCACCTTTCAAAACAATTTTGGAACTCTTTTTCTGGAATGGCCATCAGAGCTGTTGTTCTATTACCTTTGATGTCTGAATGTCACCAAAATGTCTTCCTTTCAAGAGGAGTATACTGTCAACAGGCAAGGAGAATAGAAGGAGCTTCAGATAGGTGGGCATGCAAATTTAAATTGGATTGTACACTTTCACTCAATCACAATAAAAAAAGTCTTCTTTCAATATTTCCTTTATCTTTGGGTAAGGAAAAAAATCATCGGGGGCCAGATCAGGTGAGTAGGTAGAGTGTTCCAATGCAGTTATTTCTTTACTGGCTAAAACCACACTCGCATTGTTGTGATGCAAGAGCCACAAGTTGTTTGCAAAAAGTTCAGGTCATTTTAATCTAGCTTTTTCATACAGCCTTCTCAGTACTTCCAGACAGTAACCTTAGTTAACTGTCTGGTTGTTAGAAATCCATAATGAACAATCCCTTTCATATCAAAAAAGTTAACAACATTGTTTTGACTCTTGATTTGGACTAATGGAAGTTTTTTGGTCATGGAGACTTGGCTGACCTCCTTTATGCACTTTGATGCTTTGTTTCAGGGTCATATTGGTACACTCATGTTTCATCACCAGTGATAACATAGCCCCAAACAATTTCTTGCCTCTCCAAAATGTCTTGGCAGCTTCAACTCCCCTTTGCTTTTGTTCAGCAGTAAGCTCCTTCAGGACCATTTTTTGCACACAGCTTTCTCACGTCAAGATTTTCAGTTCAGATTTTTCTGTTTCTCCATTGATGTTTACTTAGTCTGCTATGGTTCTCTGAGTCAGCCAACGATTTTGATGCACAATTTGATGAATTTTTGCAATGTTTTTATCAGTTCTGCTTATTACTGGCCTCCCTGACCTCTGTCTTCACCAGTGGTGATTTTTCTCCCCTCAGAATAACACTCAATCCATTTTCTTGATGGCATCATCCACATAAACTTGGACTAACATCTCCCTGGTTTCACTTCTACACTTGCCAAGTTTAAAGACAAATTTAACACTTGTTCATTCCTCTGATTCAAGCTCTGACATTCTTGTGACAGCACACAAAAACATGCAACAATAATAATGAATGCCACTCAGCACAATACCACTACATGTTGACACAAATACAAGGGTGAAACAGTGATATAACAAGGTTATGAAACCATACTGAGTTGTTCATACAGCGCTGCCAACGTGAGCACATGGTGGCAAGTTCATAAACTTAATTGTTAGATCTCATATTTGAGCAAGAGTTTTGCAAGATACATTAGTCTTGGTTGGTAGGTTTCTTCCCCCACCCCTCTTCAGGGTTTTGTATATATCATCCTGTTGTCTTCTTGCCTGCAAGGTTTCTACCAGGTAATTAGAGCTTAGTCTTGTTTCCCTCTGTATGTGACTTTTCATTTTTTCTTGAGCTACTGTCAGAATTGTTTCTTTGTCCTTGTTGTATTAGTGTAATTGTAATATATCTTGGTGATTTTCTTTTAGGGTCTGTCCTATATGGGGTTGGCTGAGCTTGTTCTGTGGCCAGCATTTCATCTTTCACAATACCAGGGCAAGTTTTCTTTCATCAATTTTTCAATGAATCTCTTTGTTTTCCTCGTGTTCTGGAACTCAGATCATTTGCAAAGTTTTTAATTTTTTTTATTATGAATATGTGAAAGTATACAATACAAATTAAATTTGCACGCCCATTTGCAGCTTCTTCTGCTCTCATTGCGTGGTGACAGCACACTCTTCCTTTCCATTCTATACATGTCATATCTTAACAATTTCATGTCTCGTCCTCTCCTCTCCACTGTCTCCTCTCCCTTGTGGTAAGAGGCCAATAGGACAGCATCCTATAGATGCATAGGACCATAAAGTACACACACCATGTGGTCACATTGTGTCCCTGAGTCCAATCCATTTCTGTCCAAAGAGTTGACGTCAGCAATGTTTTCTGGTCTGGGGCAGCAGCAGGTCTAGGGACTATGCTCCCAGGGGAATCCAGAGACCTTAAGACCATCAATTGCAGTCTTTTAGTGGAGTTCTTGAAGTGCACCCCTCTTTATCTCGTGATACCACTGAGACTCGACAGTGTATACCCCATCACAACTGTCTTTGGTGATGGCCCGGCACCATCTGATTCTTCTGCTCACATTTTGATACAGTCACCTATTTACATGGGTCTTTGTGTCTCCTGGGCTCTTTTTTCTCCTGTGTCTTTGTTGTCCTTGGTGATCATCTATTCTAGCTGAGTTGAGACAATTTGTTGTATGTCATATGGCGGCTTGCTAGCTTTTAAGACCCCAGACACCACTCACCCATATGGGGTACAGACAACTCTCTTAGCAATAGGCTAGTTATGACAATTTGCCTTGATGTCCCTTGAAAGCATGGCTCCCAGACCCCCATCACTGCTACTCTATTATTGCAATATTGGGTTAAGACTGGAAGAGTTTTCAGCTAACGTTGAAGTCCAGTTAAATTGATCTTCTTTCAGCATGATATCTTCCAATTGAAACCAGGTTATGAGATCCTTACTAAAATCATCATTGTTCTTTATCATTGCATAGTGTTCCGTTGGTAAATGTACCATAGTTTGTTTATCCATTCATCTATTGTTGGGTATCTGGGTTGATTTCATCTTTTAGCTACTGTGGACTGTGCTGCAATAAACATTCATGTGCATGTCTCTGTTTATGTGACTCTTCTTGATTCTATAGGATATATTCTGAGCAGTGGGATTACTGAGTCAAATGGTATATCTATTTCCAGCTTTTTAAGGAAGATCCAGATTGTTTTCCAAAGAGTTTGCACTAGTTTACAATCCCAGCAGCAGTGTAGGAGAGTTCCAATTTCTCCACAGCTTCTCCAGCATTTGTTGCTTTGTGTTTTGGAGATCATGGCCAACCTTTTTGGGTGAGGTGGTATCTCGTTGTAGTTTTGATTTGGATTTCTTTAATAGGTAACGATTGTGAGCATTTTGGCTGCCTGGATGTCCTGTTTGGTGAAGTGTCTGTCCATCTCCTTTGCCCAACACTTAATTGGGGTATTGACCCTTTTCTTGTTGATATTTTGCAGTACCTTTTAGATTATAGAGATCAGACATCAGTCTGACATATAGTCGCCAAATATTGTTTTCCATGCTGTAGGTGGTCTTTTAATTCTTTTAATAAAGCCTTTGGATGAGCAGAAATGTTTGATTCTTAGTTGTTGCCATTTATCTATTTTCTCTTCCGTTAATCATACTTTGTGAAATTTTGAAGTCTAAGTTGTGTATTAAAACTTCCATTGTTGATCCTATTTTTTCTTGCATGAGCTTTATCCTTTCAGGTTTGATATTTAGGTCTTTTAACAGTTTGAGTTGGTTTTTGTATAAGGTGTGAGATACGGGTCTTGTTTCAATTTTTTGCCAGTGGATATCCAATTTTTCCAGCACTATGTTAAAAAGACTGCTTTTGCCCCAGTTTACAATCTTAGGGCCTTTGTTGAGTATCAACTTTTCATAGGAGGAAGGTGACATCTCTGGGGTCTCAACTCTGTTCCATTGCTCTATATGTCTCTTTTTGTACCAGTGCCAGGGTATTTTGACTACTTGGGCAGTGTAATAGTTTCTAAAGTCAGGTAGTGAAAGACCTCTTAGTATGTTCTTCAATAGTGCTTTGCTCATCTGGGATTTCTTCCCTTTCCAAACAAAATTGGTGATTTGTTTCTCCATCTCATTAAAAAATGTCACTGGGATTTGTATTGGGATTGCATTGCAGATGTAAATTGCTTTGGGTAAAATAGACATTTTCACAATGTTAAGTCTTCCTCTCTCCATTCAGGATTTTGTAGGCGGTTGGCTTTGAGTAGATGGCCCTTATTGCATTGAAGATTTACCTTCCATTCCATTCTATGTTGTGAAATGGTCTCAGTAATATTGGAGTTAACTCTTCTCTAAACGCTTGGTAGAATTCTGGGGTAAAGCCATGTGGGCCCGGGCTTTTTTTGATTGGTAGTTTTTTGATGACTTTTTCAATCTCTTTGTTTGTGATGGGTTTATTAAGTTTTTCTACTTCTCCTTGTGATAATTTTGGTAGGTAATATGAATCTAGGAGTTTGTCCATTCCCTCTAGGTTTTCCAATCTGTTACAGTACAGTCTTTCATAGTGTTCTGTTATGATAATTTTATTTCAGTTGGATATGTTGTGACATCCCCCATCTCATTCTTTATTTGGGTTATTTGTTTCCTCTCCTGTTTTTCTTTTGGACTTATAGCAAATGGTTTGCCAATTTTGTTGATCTTTTCAAAAAGCCAGCTTTTGCTCTTTTCAATTTTTTCAATTGTTCTTCTGTTCTCTAACTCATTTAGTTCTGCTCTAATCTTTGTTTTCTGTTTTCGTCTGGTGCCTGAGCAGTTCCTCTGTTGCTCTCTTTCTATGTGTTCAAGGTGTAGGATGAATTCTTTGGTTTCGGTCCATTCTTCCTTCCAGATGTGTGCATGTATACAAATATACTGACCTCTGAGTACTGCTTTGACAGCATCCCATAGGTTCCGGTAGGATGTGTTTTCATTCTCATTTGAATGCATAAGTTCCTTGTTTTCATCTTTGACTTCTTCTATAATCCATGGCTTTTTCAGTAAAGTGTTGTTAAGTTTCCATGAGTTCCATTTTCTATCTGTTTTTTCTGCTATTGATTTCCACTTTCATGGCTTTATGGTCTGAGAAGATGCTTTGCAATAATTCAATGGTTTGGATTTTGTTCAGCTTTGCTTTATATCCTAACTCATAGTCTGTTCTGGAAAGTGTTCCATGTGCATTGGAGAAGAAGGTGTAGTTATCTGTTGATGCATAAAAAGTTCTGCATATGTTGGTGAAGTCTAATTGGTTAATTGTCATGATAAGGTCTTCCGTGTCTTTACTGAGTTATTCGTAGATAATCTGTCCATTACTGAATGTGGTGTGTTGAAGTCTCCCACTATTATTGTGGAGTGATCTATCTCATGTTTCAATGTATCAGTGTTTCCTCAACATATTTAGATGCTCTAGTATTGGGTGCGTAAGTATTTAATATTGTTAAGTCTTGCTTGTGTATTGAACCTTTCAGCAATAGCAACCATCCTTGTCCATGATGATGGATTTTACACTAAAATTTATTTCATCTGAGATTAGTATCACCACACCTGCTCTTCTTTGTATATTGTTAGCTTGGTATATATTATTCCATCCTTTGATTTTTAGTGTGTTCATGTCTTTGAGTTGGATCCAACTCAATGGCACTTGGCATGTCTTTGAGTACATGTCGTGTTTCTTGTATGCAACATCTAGACGTGTCGTGTCTTTTGATCCAAGATGTCACTTGTTGGCTCTTTTTGAAGAGTTCAGTCCATTTACATTCAGTATAATTATTGATAGGTATGTGTTTTAGTGCTGTCATTTTGGTGTATTTATTTTTGAGTTGGCGTTTTCTATGTTGTTCTTAATATTCTGTCTGGGTCACTCTTCTTTATAGGTTGACTCTTCATCTTTTTCAGTGTTAGTTTTGTGTTTGTTGAGATTCCTGTATTATGTTTCTTTTTTGAATATGTTACATTGTTATTGTGCTTTGAAGCTACCCCTATAATTTCCCTTAATATTCTAAGTTTAAACCCAATTTTAACTTCTTTTCCATCTGAAAGGACTGTAACTACTGTGATACATCCATTTTTTAGTGTGATGGTGTCATTATTTTCATGATACAATCACTGGTTCCCTTCTTTTAATATTGTAGCTTTGACTGAGTTTTGCGACTTCCCTAACTGAGTAGGTTTCTGGATACTGTGTCCTGCATTGCCTCCTTAAATGTACACTTAATGGTTTTGTTTTATGAAGCAAAGAGCTTCTTTCAATGTTTCTTGTAATTTTGGTTTGTTTTTAGCAAATTCTCTAAGCTTCTGTTTATCTGCAAATGTCTTAATTTCATCTTCATGTTTGAAAGGCAGTTTTGAAGGATATATAAATTCTTGGATGGAAGTTTTTCTCCTTCAAGACTTTGAATGTGTCATCCCACTGCCTCCTTGCCAACCTCATTTCTGCTGAGAAGTCAGACGAAAGCCTACAGGGCTTCCCTCTGAATGTTAGCTTTGCTTTGTATCTCGCTGCCTTTAAGCATTTCTGCTTACGTTTCCTTTTATTAAGCTTGGTTATTACATGTCTTGGTGTCTTCTTGGGGGGGGTTAGTTTTTGTGGCATTTGATACACATCTTGGATATCTGTGTTCTCTTCCTTCATAAATTCAGGGAAGTTTTCTGTCAGCAACTCAACAATACTCTCTGTGTTTTCAGCTGTTCATCCCTGTTTAGGAATTCCAATTCATCATAGATCATTTGTCTTAATAGAGTCCCACGTGTTTCTTAATACTTCTTCATTTTTCTTATTTCTCCTCATAAATGCTGGTATCAGGTGCTCTGTCCTCAGGTGACTAAGTCTGACTTTCATTCCTTTAATTCTGCTCTTTTGGCTTTGGATTGAATAGTCTAATTCTGTAATTTTGTTATTGATCTGCTGGATTTCAGAACACTGATGTTCCATCAGTTCAAATAGCTTGCTTAATTTTTCATTTTGCTCTGCTTATTTTGTTTAATCTCTAGGAGAGCTCTCTATATAATTCTTTTGTCCTTGACCTATGATAGTTTATGAAAGCCTTCTTCATCTGGGAAGTGTTTTGATTCTTTACTTTGGGTGTTTTCCAGAGCCATGGTGGGCTGTTGCATTAAATGGTTAGTGATGATCTGTGGCTTTTAGGCTATTTAGAGACTATTTAGTTTCTCTGGTGTTGCCTCAACAGGAACTGAGGCATAATTCTGAGAAGGGAGTTGGTCACCAGCTGCCTCTGTGTACTCTAGTTACTGGACCCTGTAGACCCTCTGGGATAGCAGACTCCATCACCTGGCTGGAAAAGACACTTCCCTACTTATGGAGTCACTGGGGTGGGGGTGTCATCACCTGACCCTATGATGTGGGTAAGTAGAGGCTGGAAGAAATGCTGTCAGGCTATTCAGCAGTTATTTTTCCAGGTAGTCTTATTTTAAAAAGCTAGAAGGTATTTCACGGCTTCCAAAATCAGTCAGGCCATCAGGTGTGGTAGGCCCCACCTTCCGGCTGACAACAGAAGTACCTCTTCAGCCATCCACAGATAGTACGACATAGTTCAAAATAGGGATGAGCTATGGCCCTACTACCATCCTCAGCCAGGCCCTACCTATAAGGTGATACTGTGCTAAACACAGCCTTTCTGCTGAAAAAGAACTCCTTGGACTGGCATTGCTTCCCAGCCTGGGAACTAGCCCTGGCTGAGACCTCTGATTGGGTGACTCAACCTCCCAGCTGACCAAGATGGCATCCTGGTCAATCTGCCCCTCCCACTTCAAAACAGCAGAGTCCATGGCAGAGCTCAGAAAAGAGAGAGTGGAGGGGCTGTGGTGCCCTCAGTCCTCTGCCAGGCTCTCAAAATGTGGGTATCCCACGCTCTCTCCACTGCACCACATGCTGTTCACTTCAGCACTACAGCTCAGTGTATCTGCTGGCTTATGCCCATCGCCTGCCTTCCAGGCAACAAAAATAAAAAGAAATTAAAAGCACCAGTACCTGCAGTCTGCCCAAGTGGCAAATCAGCAGGAATGGGGCTCAGCAAGAGAAAGGAAGTTTCCCATTTAGTGGCACATAGTCCCTGAGAAACCTTTGCTGTGTCCTAGGGCTCACTGGGTGTCCAGAGTGCTCCATTCAACTATTGATCCAGGCCTTAGTTTTCAGAGGGAATTAAGGAGACGTGTGTCTAGTCTGCCATCTTGGCTCTTCCTCCCCAAATTTTTTCTTTTGATTGTGTCCAACATTGTTCTCAGGTTGCCTTCATTTTTCTTCTTTTTTTTCCTGATTTTTCTTCAAACAAAGTGGTGTCCATGGCTTTGTTTTCAATGTTGCTGATCTTACATCCAATTGTTTTAAACCTGCTCCTCAGCCTTTCTATGTATGATACTGTCCAATTCTGTAATCTTGTTGTTTGTCTTTTAGATTTCTAATTTTTTTCCCAGCATGATTTCTAGTTGTGAGTTTACTTTGACATTTTGTTTCTGTATTCTTTTCCTGAGTTCTTCCACTGTTTTGTCTGCATTTTTCATGAATTTGTCTATTTTTTCTACATTTTTGTCTTTATTTTACTTCAAACTTTGGGTGGTTCTGAATGTCAGGGACATGAATTTCCTTTCAGGTAGTTTCAGTTACTTTTCTTTTACTGGAAAGTCATCTGGTACTTTCTTTTGGATGCCTACTGTAACCGTCCTGTCCTCTTCTTTTATATATTTTGGTATTTTCTGCTGTCTTTGAAACATTCAGTAGTTGTTTTCTTCACTTATGGATTGTAGGTTGTTTTATCCTGGCTCTTTGTTTTAGTTGGTTACATCTGAGTAGCTGTGCTGTGAATTCTTTGTTGTTTGCTTGGCTATGGACAGTATGTTTTTGCTTCCTTGTCTAATGGGCAGGGCCAGTTGCTTAGCTATGATGCAGCAGGGCAGGTCCAGTGGGTGCTGTCTCCTGCTGGAAATTCCATGAAGCTGCTTTTCCATACTCTGTGTCTTCCTAACATCTGACAAGATTCCAAGATGTCAAATCCATGCTGTATTAACTGTTAGGGCACCTCTGCTTATATCTCTCCTCTTGCTTTTTTCTGTCAGGTTCTTATTCTATTCGGTGGTTGGTTGAGTTATTTCTCTTTTCATTTGACACTTATGGTTCCAAGATTGACATTTGTCTCTGTTCTATTCACTTTTTTTTATGTCTTTGCTCTGGAGAGTCATTATGGTGCTTCTGTCTATACCACCATGTTGGCTCCGTCTCTTGGTAAAGTCTTTTGATAATCATAAATATTTAATTTTTAGGAAATCCCAGTTACCTAATTTATTCTCTGTCACTTGCTCATCTTCAGCTTTGTTCTTTAGACTATTTACACCACCACCTAAGTCCTCTATTTTTGATCCTATGTTATCTTTCAGGAATTTTATAGTTTTAACTTTCACATTTAGGTATTTGTTTCATTTTTGAGTTGGTTTCTGTGTATGGTGTGAAATATTGATTCTGATTTATTTTTCTGAATATGGATATCCAGTTTTAACAGCACCAAATGGTTGGAGACTGTTTCTTCCCCAGTGAATGGGCTTTGACACTTTGTTGAAGATCAGCTGCTTATAGATGGGTATGTTTACTTCTATGTTCCCTATTCTATTCCATTGGTCTATATGACTATCATTGAACCAGTACCAGGCTGTTTTGATTACTGTGGCTATATCATAAGTTTTGAGATCATAATGTGAGAAGCCTCCTACTTTGTTCTTCTTCAATATTGCTTCAGCCATTTGGGGCCTCCTTCCTTTCCATACAGAGTTGGATATTAGTTTTCCATTTCATTAAAATGTTGCTGAGATTTTGATTGGAATTTTGTTATATCTCTAGATTGCTTTTGGTAGTTTTCTTAGTCACCTAATGCTGCTATAACCACAAGTGGATGGCCTTAACAAACAGTAGTTTGTTATCTCACAGTCTAGAAGGCTATAAGTCCAAATTCAGGGCATCATCTCCAGCAGAAGGCATTCTCCATCCATCAGTTTTGGAGAAAGGTCCTTGTCATCCATCTTCCCCTGGTTGAGGAGTTTCTCAGGTGCGGGGACCCCAGGTCCAAAGGATGTGCTATGGTCATGGCATTGTTTTCTTGGTGTTATGAGGTCCCCATCTCTCTGCTCACTTCCTTTCCCACTTATTTTTTGTAAGATAAAAGCTAGAGCAGTCTACAACCCAGAGAAACTTGCTTTAAACTGGTTCAAGGATGTGACCATCCCACCCTGATCCTCTTTTGCCTCATTAATCACAAGCAGAGATCAAGATTTACAACACAGGAAAATTATATCAATCACAAAACAGAGGACAACCACACAATACTGGGAATCATGTCCTAATCAAGTTGACATATATTTTCAGAGGATACAATTAAATCCACAACAGTAGTATTGACATTTTTACAATGTTAAAGTCTTGCAATCCATGATCATGGAATGCTTTTCTATTTGTGTAGTTTTATTTTACTTAATTACAGGAGCATTTTATGCTTTTCCTTGTTTGAGTCTTTTATGCCCCTGGTAAGGTTTATTCCTAGATATTATATAATGTTAGGGGTTATTTTAAATAGTATCAATTTCTTTATTTCCTTTTCAGAGTACCCCTTGTTAGTGTAGAGGAATCCAACTGATTTTTGTGTCTTGATCTTGTACCCTGCTGTTTTGCTTTGTTCTTCTGTTGGTTCCAATAACTTTCTTGTAGAGTCTCTGGATTTTCTGTGTATAAGATCATTTTTGCAATATTCATTTTGTAAAAATGTGGCATAGAGTAAAAATTTTAGTATCACATACCCACTAAAAAATGTATCATCCAGTTCATCTTATTCTGCTATAAAGGCATAAGCCACTTTTGTGTTCAATCACTGATATCCTCATTTGAAAAGAAATTGCTTCATGGACAGCTAAGACATGCACATGTACACACGTACATACTTATATACATATTGGTGTGTGTATATACACATATATATATATATAGTTAAATAATTCACATATCCTGTTCAGATGTATAAGTAAGCAGAGCAGGAGGCACCGCAGATTATTAGTCCTTGGGGTTCTCACACACCTTAATCTGGCCCGGGGCACTGTCTCCTTCCCAAGGAGAAAAGGGACAGCAGAGCATGGCCTGATACAGACCAGGGGTGGGCCCAACTGTACCCACCAGGATAGGGGCCTAGACTAGCTTTATGGCCTTGGTCTTCTCTAGGCTTTGCTAGGACATCCCTGGCCTGGACCACCTTCCCCACCCTAGTGCCATCCACCTGTGGCCATTTAAAGGCAGTGGCCCTGGCAGGAAAAGGGAAAGCCCTGGAGTAGATTCTATGAGTTCCTCAGCTGGTCTTCAGAGACACTTATGTGTGGCCCATTGATTGCCCTTCTGATGTGGCCCACTTCTTTTCACTGAACCACAATCTCCCCAGCTCACTTACAAGACTCATAATTTCTCCAATTATGGGCCTTTATATTCCAGAGGGGATTCCAAAGATGAGCTCCTAAAAAGTTCATCTGGTCACAGCCCAATCCCAGGAGAGCTCCTCTCTGTCCTGATTGTGGGCTGTGCCTGTCCAACAGTCACAGGAGGGTGAATTAGGTGGGGGCTCCCACATGGGGTTGTGGGGTTGCCATGGTGACAGGGGTGCAGAGTGCCCTTCCAGGGTGGGGAGGCAGCCCCCTAACCACTTCCCTTTCAGTGAGTGGGGAGGCTACCCATGGTCCAGGAAACCATTAAGTGGCACAGGGCTAAGGGGGGGCGTGGTCAGGCCTGAACTGGGCTCTGCTGAGGCAGAAGGATAGGGGAGCCCTCCCATGGCATCTGTGAACTGCCCAAGCAGAGACCTCCCTATTCTGGGTCCCAAGCTCCCTGGACACTCCCCTCCCCCGGCTGGAGCAAGAGAGCCCTCCAGAATGCCTCATAAGGGTCAGTCACCATGGCAGACCCTGACTAGGACCCAGTGAGTGAAGCCCAGGCTGCCCACTCACAGGCTCCATCCTGTTAGAGGCCCTTCCCTTTTCCCAGCGCATGGCACCTCCTGTCAGCTCAGCTCTGCAGGGGATGGGGGCCTCACAAACCTGCACCCAAGGGGTCCTTGTTCAACACCTCTGCTTCCCTTGCTCTGAGCCCCACATCTAACCCTTGGACAGCAGTGGTATTTCCCAGCTGACCTCCCAAACTTCTTAACCTTCCCGGGCACCAGTCCCCATCCCTTCTGCCAGGAAGCAGTCAGGTGCCAGGCTTCTGGACTCTGTTTCCACCCAGTCCCACAGATCTGAGAGAATGGGTGATGGCTCTGGGCAGGTAGCTGCATAACATTCATTGGTTCACTGTCTGGATCTGGCCTCTCTGGACTCTGTGGAGACCCTCCTTGACCCTTGGGCCTGTGGGCCTATCCTGTCCTTTCTTTCATCCCCATGGCTCTGATTGCACTGTATGGTTGTCATCTGTCCAGGGGTATCCTCCATACACTTGTTAACTCCCTGCGCATCCTCAGGCTCTGAGCAGAGTTCAGCCCATCCCCCATGGCATGGGGCTGGGGGCTCTCCCTTACCCCTGGTCTCCAAAAACCCCTGGACTACCATCTCCTACCTACCTGCTTAGGACTGTGATTTCTGTCCCTAATAGACAGTAAAGCCACTGTGACGGGAGACTCAAGCTGATCCTAGATTTCACCTGGACCCAGATCCTGTGCTATTCCATCACCACACCTGTGTGGAATGAGCAGGCCAAGAAACAGATACCAAGCAGAGGCTCCTCTGCTTGGATCCCGCTGGATCCAGCTGGATCCAGATCACGCTGTTGCAGCTGTTCGTCACCAGCTTCAGTTGGGACTGGTAGAGTGGCCACACCCTGGGTACCCTGGTCTATAGCTGTGCCCTGGGTGAGACAAGGAAGGGCCTACCACAGTGCCCGCTATGGGAAGGGAACAGGAAATTCTCTGTGTGGTCCTGAGGCTCTCAGAATGATGGCTTCCTCTCCCTCTAGGCCTGGGTCCTGACTGGGACTCCTGGGATACCAGCAGTCCCATGAAAAAATGTACAGGAGGCCACTCAGCAGGCCCAAGACTGGCTGGGCATTCCTTAGGGCAGGGGTCGAGTTTAAACCAGCTCCAGTACCTTTCTACCTCAGTAGTGCCCTTATAAGCAAAAATCTAATCATAAAAGATTCATGGAATCAGTGGCATTTGAGCCGTGTGTTCAGGGAAAAGTCAAGCTTGGATATGTGACAAAGACAGAGAGGTCTTTTATTTTCCATTGTTTTATTCTGAGAATTGCACAGCTACACAAGAGCAGAGAGAACAGTATGAAAACTCCATCTACCCTTCACTCAGCTCCAAGAGTTGTCAACAGTTGGGTACTAATACTTGAAGTCATGAAAGAAGAGCTGCCCATCTGAATTTGCTCAAATACAGGGGTGCTCACTGCAAGGCTGTATAGAGCTGGAAGCTTTTTTTCTGGACACCAAAGAGCTACTGCTTTTATTGCTGTCTCTTGCTCTCATTGCTGTTTTTTCCAATCTCTCTGTAGTCATGTAGAATTCACTCGCCTAATTTAGCTATCACCTCAGCATTGCCGGCCTTCTGCCCAAATGGTTGACCCAGAATCTCCATCTGAGTTCCCTGCAAGGATCTTTTCAGGGATCTTGTGAAGTGCCATTTGACGGTGTCTCCTGTGCCCATCTTCCCCCTTAGGTTGCAACATTGTCTGCTCTGAGGGCACAGGAAGAAAGTACAGCCTTCTGAAGGGGAGAGGGCAATGTGTGAGGTCCGAGTGCTGCCATAAATTGTGGCTAATTCTCACTGTCATTGGTTTGCACTCTGCCATATGTTGTTTTCCACAGGATGTCAGAGGCAGTGCTCACCATAGTCCCAGGGAGTGTGGAATAGGACCGTCCCATCTTTGGGCATAGCACTGGGCTGTCACAAGGAATTCATGTCTGTCCTCCTACTCCCCCAAGTGGTCAGTGAGACCCCAGAGAGACCCTGTAATGAAGTTTTCTCTGTAGTCTCCATTTTCACTGAGAAACTTGCCGTGGCCTTGGCACTGACCGAAGAGCAGACAGGGCCAGGCACCAGGTGGACATGATAGACATGGTTCTGTCCTCTAGGATCTGACAGTCCAATTAAGGAGTTCCCCTCTGGTGGCCTCTTTTAGACAGAAAGACTCTTCACCTGATGTGATGGGGGAGGTGGTAAGGGTCGCAAAGTGAGAAGAGCGGGCAAGGCTGAGAACAACTGCTCAGCATTTCTCTTCCGGCCTCAGGAAAAGTTTTGGTTTAAATAATAGGAAAATGTATTGTCGACTGGACACATGGCCAGAGGGAGGTGGTCATGGGGTTCGTTTAATTGTTGAAGAGTCCATCAAGGCCTGAGACCTCCTCCTTTGTGACCCATTCAGCACTCACACACCTAGAAATAGGTTGGGTGGCAGTGATGGGTGAATAAGTGTAATATATTAAAATGAGTTTTTTCTCTGCTTTAACCCCCAAGCTAGTGAGTGGGCCCCTCAAGGGCAGGGACCATGTCTCACACTTTTCTGTATCCCCAGTGCTAGACCCAGTGCTTGGTACACACGCAGTACTCATTCACTCATTCAAAAAATACTTACTGCTAAATGCTACAATGGAGGGAAACAGGGATCCTGCCATTTAGCTCAACCTGTGGAGTTTAAGTGTGGTCAGCAAGTGCCTTCTCATGATCATTCCACCTGAATTGAGTCTTCAGACCAGGCAGGCCTCAAGCCATCAGGATACTGAAAGCTTCCATTCCTTTAGCAAGTGAGGTGTGAGAGTATTCCTAAGTCAAAGTTCCTGGGGGTTCATGGTTCAGTGCCACTGATATTTTATTGGGCAACTATTATGTGCCAGGTGCTAGGGTGACAGAGATAAATCACAGTTCTTGCTTTCAATGGGCCTCTAGGCCAGTTAGGGAAGCAGAAGAGGGAAGGGGGAGGGCCATGTCCACCAGCTTCTGGGACCAAGTTGCCCTTTAACTGAGATTCCAACGATGACGAGGAACTAGCTCGCCCAGAGGCTGGAAGGGAGGCAAGTCTGAAAACAGCCTAGTGAGGAGGATGAGCTGCATGAGGGCCCCTGTGCTGAGGCTGCTTCACTGTGCAGTGTTGTGTTTTGACTTAACTCTAGGTCTGGTAATGAGAGAATTCAGCTTCTGGGATGACCATGACTTGTCACCCCTTTGGTTTGTCTAGTTTGAACTTGAGGAGCCCCATGTTTTTCTATCCCTGCTGGTTCCTTGGCCAGAGAAGTAGCTGACATAATAGTTCGTTTGTTTGGGTCATCTCTTGGTGTGCTTCCTGTCAGTGTCTGTGACTCTGACACTGATCCAGATAATGGATAGCATTGTCAATGAGGAGACAGAGAAACTTCCACACATGTCTCAGAACTGCTTAGTCTGTGAAAGCCCTATCATTCTTCCCATATCATCTCTCTGACCACGGAGAAGCTGACAGTGAGTTCCAGGCCCACTCAGAACTATAGTACAGCCCTCTCAGGAAAGAACAGGTCGACTAGTTGAGGACTGAGACGATCCACTGGCTTCTTGAAAGGACGCCAGGTTAGTCATGGTGTGTGTCTCCTTCCCCTTCAACTTGTGCTAGGCTACCACTTCATCTGCTTGTAGCTCTCCAGCAGTCTCCTGAGGGCACCCTTGACCTCTCTGTTCCTCAGACTATAGATTACAGGGTAGAGCATTGGGGTTATGTTGGTGTAGATTAAGGACACGATTTTGTCCTGTTCCGGTGTATAGCATGTCTTAGGGCGAATGTAGATGAATATTGCACAGCCATAGTGCAGAAGAGAGACCAGTAGGTGCCCAGCACAGGTGGAGAAGGCTTTGCTTCTGCCCCCAGCAGAGTGGATTCTGAGGATGGTCGCGATGATGAATGCATAGGAGAGCAGGATCAACAGGAAGGGGATCAACAGGATGAGCATGCACACAAGGAAGACTGCGATCTCGTTGGCCCGTGTGTCAGAGCAGGCCAGGAACAGAACAGCAGGGATGTCACAGAAGAAATGATTGATCTCATGGGACTGGCAAAAGGGCAGGAGGAATATCAATGTGGTGAGGGTGAGTGAGAGCACAAAGCCGCCGACACATGCCAGCGCCAGCACCTGCAGACACAGGGCTCTGGTGATGATGAGGGTGTAGCGCAGTGGGTTGCAGATGGCCACGAATCGGTCATAGGCCATCACAGCTAGGAGAAAGCACTCTGCCCCACCCAGGGCAATGAAGAGGAGCATTTGTAGGGCACAGGCCAGGAAGGGCATTCGTTGGTTCCTCGACAGGAGATTAGCCAGCATGTTGGGGACGATGACCAAGATGTAGCAAATTTCAATGGCAGACAGGTTGCGAAGGAAAAAATACATGGGAGTCTGGAGGCAGGAGTCAATAAAGGTGATGAGCACAATAGTTGCGTGCCCTGCTAGGGTGACAAGGTGTATGATTAAAAGGATTCCAAAGAAGAGAATGTGCAGTTCCGGCAGAGTCTCAAAGCCCACAATAACAAACTCAGAGCTTAAGGTGTGGTTTTTCAACAGTGGGTCCATCCTGTATCCCCCTTTGTAGAATTCCCTGGCTGGAAAGGACACTCTTCTAACAATGCTTCAAGTCACGGGAGACCCTGGAACACTGTCCATTGATGGGATTGTAGTTGGCTTCCCAGGACCTCCAACTCCCTTTTCTTTGCTTAGCTCTCATTTTCATTCTACGAGTTTTTTGGATGTCGCCCTCTAGTCACTGAGAATGAATGAAAATGACACTCACTCTCCTGTTTAGTTACTAAAAATAAGTCCCAAGATGAGCGAACTATAAATATGCAGTTGTTTCATAAAGTTCAATGAAAATATTTCTGTTAGAACTGCTCTACATTTTGAGGAGAGCCTTGGGGTGGAATGAGGCCAGGGGGTGGGGTGGTCAACGTTACTTCACAGACCTAAGGTGAGGCTGAGCTTTCACAGTCAATGGTGCTATCGGGAATTCCTGTCGGATGCAGGGGTCGGTGAGATGATCTTAAAGACACTTCACTTTGTGTGTTGACTGTGTTGTCTTTTTCTTACTGTCACCCCAAGGTCCCTAGGACCTCTGTACCCCACATGATGTGAAGAGGATGCCCAGAGAGAAAGGAAGCCTGGTTATCAGTACTTGCTGCCGCCCCTGTTTCAATGCTCCTCAAGTGTAGGGAGACCCCAGTTTACATGTTATCTCCTTCCAGATGCCTCTGCTGACTCCTCAGGATGGATAGGTCCTACCTGATATTTTTCCAGCACTCTGGGCTTCCCTAATCATTGTCTTGACCACAGAGTCTTGTTATTCTTTAAATATTTATCTACCTGCAACAGCCTGTGATTTCCATGATGACAATAGCATCTTATTCAGCCTCTAGAACATACTAACCCCAAACCAAACCTGTTGCCATCACATCAATTTCGACTCATAGTGACTCTGTAGGATAGGGTAGAACTGCCCCACAAAGTTTCCAAGGAGGGCTGGTGGATTTGAACTGCTGACCTTTGGGTTAGTAGCCATAGCTCCTAACCACTACACCACCAGAGCTTCCCTAGAACATATTGTTGTTGTTGTTGGGTGCTGCCGAGTCAGTTTGAACTCATAGCAACCCTGTGGGTCAGAGGAGAATTGTCCTATAGAGTTTCCAAGGAGCACCTGGTAGACTGGAACTGCTGACCTCTTGGTTAGCGCCCTTAGCACTTCACCCATACTCCACCAGGGCTTCCTAGAACACATTAGGAGACACATACTAAGAGTATCAACAAATACTTATTGAATCAATGCCTGTGGGTCATTTCTGTACCCTCCCCATTTAGTACAGGGTTTGGCATAGAGTTGGTGACTAGCAAATATGCTTGAATAAATGATGATGGAGTGAGGTTAGGGAATCCTCAGCATACTGGTGGCAGTTGCAGGCATGACTGGCCCGGAGGGTGTTGAGTGAGGGGAGCCGACAAGGCAGGGGCAGGATGTTGACGTGGGACTGAGAACTCTCTGGACAATGGGGGATTTGGCGCCTGGGGGGGGGCAATAGCTTTAGGTGATCAGTGCCCAGATTGTGGAGCTGGGAGAATAACACCAGGCACCTTCACAGGCTTCGGAGGAGATATTCCCTTACTCGTTCCCTTGGCAGCACTGGAAGGTAAGGGAGAGAAAGGCCTAGGTGACAGGACCTAAGGTTGAAGTAGGAAGCCTTGTATTTAGCCTCTGATTTCTTCCTGCACTTCCCCCATTGCCACAACGGAGAAGAGGAGACGGTTTTTAAGGATTCTAGAGATTTGACAAATTGAGAACCAGCAAGATATAGAAGCACTAGGGAAGTGCGATTGCCGCCTAGCAGATGAGAGGTCATTCGTTTTGGACATACCATTTCCGCTGGGGCCACTGAGGCTCAAAGCGGGTTTACTAAAGCCTATTACTTTGGTAATAGCTTCACGTGGCCTAGAAGGTGGCTGTAATTCCATTTTGCCCAATCCTTAGTGTGTGACACTGAGTTTTCTTTTGGCTTTTATTTGCCCAACATACCTGGAATCTTTGAGCTGGGCAGGTCCCAAGAGGGCAACATGCCCACTCCTCCCCTCATCTACAGATGACCCACCCTTGTTCTTGCCACCACCAGCAGCCCTGCTCCAGAAATCAGTCAGCCCCGTGCCTGAAGTCTTCTGACTTGTAAGAGCACACACCCGAGGCTGGGTTCCCTGTGCTGTGTCCCCCAGCCCTGCGGTTACAGGTGACCAGGATAGCGGGCGGACCAGCCTCACTTCTGACAAGGACCCTCTGCAGCTTGGACTCAACTCCTTCCTGACAGTCAGCCCACCATCATCCTACCTTCTTGGCTGTCAGTCCTCCCGGGAACACATCTGTCCCTTGATGACTCTGGGCACGAGAATGTGCTTCCAGTTGTCTTGTCTGGGCTTGAACCTAGGGCCATAACCACACCAGCTCACTCCCCGTTATTTCCTATAACAGATGTGTAGGGATGGCCTTGCTTTGTTTGGGTCCTGAACCTTGACAATACTGACCAATACACGTATTAAAGTCACATATGATCCAAACCTTTCAGAAGTAACATGTGAAAGTCCTGTTTCTGCTCCTTCAGTCTCCCTCTGCTCTACCCAGAGAGCCATCCTTAGCAGTGTGGTTCCTTTCCTTCCCTGATCCATCCTGTGCACGTCAACAGCCCCATACAAAGTGCACACACCTACTTAGCATGTTTGTACACTCATATTCACAAACACACACACTGTCATGCATGTACACACGTACTTACACAGTCTCACACATACACATGCGTGCACGTAAACCTGCAGCCCACGCAATGCATAGAATGTACTCACAATTCACCTGCATGCCTCTGGACATACACACACATAAAAGCATATGCCGTACTCACACACACACATACACATTCACACACACGGGTACACATGCATGCAGATACACATATACTTACACCTACACACGCCCACACCGGTATATGCACGCTCACTCACCACACTCACACACAGACGCACAGACTGCTGCATCATGAAAATTTCAGTGGGATCGTGATACTCAGACTGACTGCGCCGACTGTTTTCACTTCGTACTATGTTGGAGAGAGCTTTTCGGTGGACACGTGCTGGCTTACTTCATTTTTTTTAACTACCGTCTTCTATAGCAAGGATGCACTGTAACTATAATTAAATAAAAACAAATGCATAGTAGTAAATAACGTGCATTACAAACTATAATTTAGTTCATCTGTTACCACTTAGCCACTGAAGCGGCTTCTCGTTTTTTCTTACAATCCATGGTGCAAACAATGCCCTTGTGTAGAACATGGAGCAGCCGCCCAGCTGTGACTGCTCTTCACGTGTCCTCACCTGATCTTTTCTCAAGCCTCGTGCAGACGCCTGGGGAGAGATCCGGGGCTGCCTGGATACAGTGGGTGGCCAGGGCAAAGACCCCGTCGGCACTTCTTATTACCTGGTCTACTGTTAGTGAGAAGCATGAGGAGACTGAGCGCCGTCTTCAGGGAGCAGTTGTGGGCTCAGTAGCCTGCGCATGGCAGCACAGTCTCCCAGAATCCAGATGGTAGCTTTCCAGCTTCTCTGGACCACAGGGAGCAGCCCTCGGAAGTACTGTCTGATGGCTGTTTGGAAAGGAGTGTCCTCAGAGGAGCGGCCACACTCTGCAACTTGCATTAAATAGTGGTAAAGGCAGGACTCCAAACTTCCCAAGGAAGGAGGCCATACCTTCACCAAAGGGAGTACCCTGCCAAGGTCACAAGAGCTGGTGAATAGCTGAACCCAAACAAAAACCCAATTACTCACGAGTCATTTGCAGAACCCGGATAATGATACAGGTCCTGACAATGCTCATTAAGTGAGATGGGCTCAAACTGCGGGTCCACGTTGTGTAATCACCGGAGTGGTAATAGGCCTCACCCGGGTGGATTCTAGAGGCAGGAAAATGCACAGGTTTGGCTGGGTGCTGTCAACTGACCAGGTTTGTAACAGAGGTATGTAAAGTGGGCAATGGAGCCTGACACTGACTGGCGGCCTTTCAAGGCCCTGCTCACTGGCGAGGTTCTGTGATTCTTTGCAGTGACAAGTGGGTACACACTCTGGATTCTCCGGCCCTCCACTTCTGATCTGCAAAACCAGAGTTATAAAAGTGAAAACTTGAGAGTGCTTCTCAGCTAACTTGACCTTCCATCTAACAGTCATGTCTCCCAGGAAAACATATCCACACCCTGCACTTCACCTTCAGGCTGGTGACTCCTGATCTGTGGGTAGCCCAACTGTCTAACCTGCCCTACAGTCTGCGTCTACATAAAGCAGGTCGGCAGTCTCTCCCTCTGGCCCTCGTGCCCCCGTTACTTGTAGGGCACCCTGAAGATGTTTCCCTACTCTCACGAAGCAGTCTTCCAGCTGCAGCCACTGTGCTGCTGACCCTGGCTCTTCCTGTTGCTCACTTCCACCACTGTCCTTTTTAGGAATGCCAGTACTCAGGCCAAAGCCATCCCCATGGCTGGGAATCGTCTAGTCCAATAGCACCCTAGCACAGTGCTGGTTCTAGGCATTCCCAACATCTTATTGCACCCTGAAACAAGACTCCCTCAATAACTAAGTTTAGAAATGCATAAAATCCCCTTTGAATTGTTCCAGTAGCTTCTGCCTCTGACCGCTTTTCAAGAGTGTTTCTGGAGAGTCCAAGGTGGGCACATGGCACTGTGGCAGACCTTCACCTCCTCCTTCCTCTTCTCTAGCCCTCTTCGCCTCTTGGCTACATTTTAGAAAATCAATATTCCTCTGCATTTCAGTGGCGGTAAAAGGTATGGTAACCTTATTGTTCTAGGCACCCATGAAAATCAACACGGGGTGATCCTGCCCTGCAAGCATTGTAAAGTGAAACAGACCAGCCTAGGAAATAAGTGGGAATGTAACAGAGTTCTTGAGAGCAGCCAGGGACCCAGAGGGGGAGACCAGGCCTGGAATAGAGGTCAACCGTTGTCATCGAGTGGGTTTCAACTCATAGCAACCCTATAGGACAGAGTAGAACTGCCTCATAGGGTTTCCAAGGAGCACCTGGTGAATTCAAACTGCTGAGCTTTTTGTTAGCAGCCATAGCTCTTAACCACTACACTATCAGGGTTTCTGGTGGTAGAGGTCCAAGTCTCACCAATTTTTTAGCAAAGGCAGTGGACATGCCACTGGCAGCCCAGAGCTATTTTACATAGACTGTGGTGAAGACTACACACTCTCAGCTTGATCGCAGTTTTATCTAGACATGGGCCCAAAGGGAAGAGTGGATATTAAGAAGTTTTAAACATAAATTTGACTCTTCGAAATAAAGGTACCTCCAATGAGGCTTAAGTAATTGGATTGACACAATTGCAAATTCCTAAAGCAGTGATAGCTTAGGTAAACATCTCTCAAAATTAACCATGTATCTGCATCTCCCTTCAATTAGATATCATGCATTCATAGAAGATTGTGGGTTCTGGGAACATAGTTCTGTCCTAGACTGGACATTGGCTTGTCTTCTAAATATGATGGATACACGAGGATTGGGTATTTTTTGTTGTTGAGACTACGAGGTCTGACAATTGAGTCTGTGAACTTTATTGTTCTAAGTGCTATATACGTCATTGCTGAATGTCACTACAGTCACCTTCAAAGTACTCCCCTTGGGAAGCTATGGCACTGATGCCAGTGCCTATTCTACCTTTCAAAGTAATTTGGGAACTCTTTTTCTGGCATGGCCATCAGAGCTATCATCATATTATCCTTGATGTCCTGAATGTCGTCCAAATATCTTCCTTTCAATATTTCCTTTATCTTCACGTAAAGAAAAAAGTCATTAGGGGCCAGATCAGGTGAGAGGGAGGATGTTTCAAGACAGTTATTTTTTTACTAGCTAAAAACTCCCTCACAGACAACTATTCAACTAAGTTTGTGAACGTGCCACTGTGCCATCGTGTGCAACAGCCATTCCAGAAAGAGTTTCAAAATTGATTTGAAGTGTGGACTAGTCACTGTTATCAGTGCATAACTTCCCAAGGGGAGTCCTTTGAAGGCAACCGTAGTGGTATTCAGCAATGAGTTATGTAGCACGTTTTCTAGGATGAGTTCACGCACTTAATTGGCAGTCTTCATGTATACGCAGAAACATGTACCAATTCGATAGTTTCTACAAGTACAATTTTGTAACATTGGTGACATTCTTAGAGTTGTGCAAGGATCGTCACTTCTCTTTTCTGAGTTGTTTCTCTCCCATTAATATAAACTCCCTGCCTCCTATGTCTCCTATCTAATCTTTCATATTGCTATTGTCAGTTTGATCCCATGTAGATAGATCTTGAAAGATCAAAGTGCTCAAAGTAGACATTCTTTACTAGCCAAGCCAAGTGCCGTCAAGTCGGATCCGACTCATGGCGACCCTCTTTACTAGTTAAGCTAAAACTATTTGGTTTTAAGAAAACTTCAGCAGATATTTTTGGTTTAAGGTTAATCGTAGGGCAATAGCTTCACGCGTTCATCTACCATCCATGGCTCCAGCAAATCTGAGCATGGCAAAGGACCAGGCAGTTTTGTTTGTGGCATATAGCATTGCTATAGGTAGGAACCAACTTGAAGGCACCTAACAAAAACAACAACATTCCTATTTAAATTTCTTAAAAATTGGTGCCCAAATGCAGGAATGGATTCCTTATCAAGAGTACTCAGATTTCCTTTGGGCCAGCTTTTCTGATCTCTACTTCTTTGACTTCTGTCAGGGAAAGTGAGAAAGTCATAGGGCCAGCTATGCAGAACGGTCCATGCTCCTTCCACCCCCTGGAACACTAAGGCTTGTGCTCTACAAAATTATCTAAATGGATTCATTAAAATGGGATGAAGGAAATTGGGTAATGGATCATTTTTCCGTCATTTGAGCCAACCATTATCCTCTTCATATTTTAAAAAGGTTAGACACAAATTTACACTTCTAATTATTTTGTTGCCTTATATTTGGGCAATTACAATGAATTTTGTAGCTGAAATTGTCTGAATGTAGGTAAGGATCAGAGTTCTAGGTCTGATAGACAGCCTGTTGCACTGTCCCACAAAGATGCTAAGGCCACACAGACTGAGGCAGTTGTTCTTATACTTCCCTTATTTGGGAGTTTAAGGGGATCTTTTATCACTAGTTTTGTTGTGGATGTTGTCCTGGGTTTGGGGTTTTACTCTTTTATACGCTCCTTGGTATGGGAGTGGAGGACTGTGAAGAATCAAAATAGTGTTACTGCCACTACTGCCACCTTCCCGAATTGAGAAATTGTATCACTTCTGTATCAGAATAATTAATAAAGTTGTTTTCATACTAACAAAATAAAGCAAAACACAAAAGCAGTGAAAAACTTTGTGTAAAGTAGCAAGTTTAGGGCATGGATCTAAGTCCTATCCCCAGATTTCTCTTGACCAATGAATAAAATATAAATTGCAGGGTGAAGCAGGTTTAGCAGCAAGTCTTCACTAGCAAGTGAGAATTGCTACCGGCTATCTTTTAGAGTTGTAGTGGGTTAAGGGCTACATGTGCTAACCAAAAGGTCAGCAGCTGGAATCCTCCAGGTGTTCCTTGGAAACTCTGTGGGGCAGTTCTACTCTGACCTCTAGGGTTGCTATATGTTGGATTCTCGCTTCTTAACTCTTTGGGGAAGAACTTTTTTTTGGTATTTTGGGTAATCTGTTGTGTACTGATACTTTCACAAAACACAATAAAAATCAGGGGTAAAATAATTGAAAAAAGACCTTCCAAACATAAGCACGTATTTTTTATAATTAGGTTCAACATACATGAAATCAGCCTGTCTGTTTATAAACTCAATTTTTGCACCTACCATGAGCCAGTAACAGTTGTGGACCATTGTGAGACTGTGGACTGTGTCAGCTTCCTGGGTCTGCCATAGCAAATGACCAACAACTTGGAGGTGTAAAACAACAAGGATTTATTTCATTTAAGTTGTAGAGACGAGAAGTCTGAAATGAGATGTCATCAGGATGGGTTCCTTCCGGATGATCTGAGGGAAAGTCTGTTTTATGCCTCTGTCCTGGCTTCTGCTGGCTGCTGGCAGTCCCCGACAATCCTTCATTTGTAGATGTGTCACTCCAGTCTCTGCTGCTGTCTTCACATGGTCTACTCCTCTCTGAGTGTCTCCTCTGGGTCTCTTATAAGGACAGTTCACCTAGGATTTACAGACCACTTGGTTAATCCAGGATGACCTCCTCATCTTGAGATCCTTCACTTAATTACATCTACAAGAATTTATTTATTTATTTTACCAATGGGATCATTGTAATGGTTGAGTTTGTGTGTTACCTTGGTCAGGCTATGGTGACCAGATTGGCCAGACACTAGTCGAGGTGTTACTTGGAAGGCATTTTGCAGATGTGATTAAATCTTACAATCAGTTTGCTTTAATATGCTTGGCTGTTTGTCATACAGTGGAGGTTTGCTTAGTGCTATGATACTGAAAGTGTTGCCCCCAGTATTTCTAATACCAGCAGTAGGATTTATGCTGGATGTATTTCAGCAGAGCTTCTACACTAAGACAAACTAGGAAGAGACAAGTCAATCTGTGAAATTATTGGCCAGTGAAAGCCTTATGAATAGCAGCAAAACACTGTCAGACATCATGACAGAAAATAGGGCTCCAAGGTCAGAAGGCACTCAAAAGACGACTAGGGAAGAACTGCCTCCACGAAGTAGAGTTAATATTAATGAAGTGGATGGCGTACTCAGTCTTTCAGGATCTTCATTTGCTGCTGTGGCACAACTGAAAATGAGAAGAAACAGCTGCAAACACCAATCAATAATCACATGCCAAGTGTGAATCTAGGAAAACTGGGAGCTGTCAAAAGTGAAATGAGACACACAAACATTGATATTCTAGGCATTAGTGAGCTTAAATAGGCATGCGTTGTGCTATTTTGAATGAAACAGTCGTACGATTGTTTACCGGGAGTGACACACTGAAGAGAAATAGCATGACATTCATCACCAAAAAGATCTATTCAGAAGTACAAAGCAGTCAGTGATAGGATAATATCCATCTTCCTACAAAGAAGACCAGTTAATTCTACATTATTCAAATTTGCTCACCAAACACTAAGGCCAAAGATGAAGAAATTCACCAAATTCTGCAGTCAAAAACTGATCAATCATGTAGTCAGGATGCACTGACGATCACTGGTGATTGTAAAGCAAAAGTCAGAAATAAAGACGAAGGATTGATATTTGGAAAATGTAGCCTTGTTGATAGAAATGATGCAGGAGATTGAGTGATAGAATTTTGACAGACAAATGACTTCTTCACTGCAAATACCTTTTTTTCCCCCACGACATAAACAATGACTATACATGTGGATATTGCCAATAGAATACACAGGAATCAAATCAACCACATTTGGGGAAAGAGACAATGAAAAAAGTCAGTGTCATCAGTCAGAACAAGGCCAGGAGCTGACTGCAGAGCAAACCTTTAATTGCTTGTGTGTAGCTTAAACTCAAAGCAGAAGAAAATTAAAACAAGTTCACAAGTGCCAAAATCAGACTTTGAATTTGGAAATCATTTCAAGAACAGATTCGATGCACTAAACACTAATGACTGAAGATCAGACAAGTTGTAGGAAGACATCAATGACATAATACATGAAGAAAACAGCAGTTTATTTAAAAGACAGGGAAGGAAGAAAAGACCAAACTGGATGTCAGAAGAAATGCCAAAACTTACTCTTAAACATCAAGTAGCTAAAGTGAATGCAAAAATAACGAAGTATTAATATAAACTATTACATTAAATCTGTTTCTTAAATATAGATCCACACTTACATTCTTGGAATATGCCATATATAGTCTTCGGTTATGATTCTTCAGAATAACAGTTATTTTATGTAATATTTTTGCATTAACATTCAGAAGTGATATTAGCTCATAGTTTTCTCTGCGCTATCGTAAACAGGTTTCGGCGTTAGTGCCTCACGGTCTGCATAAACACTGTTGAAGTGGCTTTCTTCTTTACGCACTGAGGCGCTTTAGATAGCACTGAAATTACCTGTTCATTGAATGTGAAGAATCATCGCTCTGAAAAACCAGCTGGCCTCACTTCTCTTTTTGTGACATAGCTGTTTGAAGACTCTCTTAAACTCTTCCATGTTATTGGTTAGTGATTTTCATTCCGCTTTTGATGGGGATGTCTTTGAGAAACTTGATTTTTCAGCCTCTTAATTATTCTCTGAAGCATCTGAAATCCTCAAAACAATTTCTCATGGTTTAATCAGACATAACTGGTTTCGGTTACTTGAAACTAGGAACCATGACTCACACATCTTTAAATGAAATAGTTAAAACTTAGCGTCTTTATTTACAGGAACTATATAAACACTTATTCCCCTTGCACCATCAAAGTGATTTTCATTCTACTACAGACAAACGGTTGATCATTCTATGTTTTGAGTGTTTGGATTTGTCTTCTGTTAGCCTGTAATCTCTTGCTGAGTTCTGCCTCCCTCACAGCAAGGGAACCACAGATAGGCAGGCATGCACAGATTCTACTGCAGAGTAGGTGCACAGGAAATGATGATAGTCTGTCTAGTAATTTTTCTATCTGAACAGTCACTCTCCCACAAAGACCTAAAATGCAGCTTTGGACAGGGGATGCAGAATTCTTCTGCACTGGGCTGTGAGACTGCAGTCTTACTTTGTTATTTACTAAAATTCTTTTGCTCAAAGGGTCAGTCTGTTTGCTCCACCAAGGACCTTGACATTCATGACTGTCCACAGAGGCTACTCACAAATTCAGTAATGTGATTGGCATACAACTCTAATTGTTTCCCCTGAGGTTCTCCTGCCAAGATCTTTTTTGTCTATCCTGACTCCGAATGTATTTAATGAAGACATCGGAGGTAATTCCCAAGTCAGCCCCTTCCTCTCAACCCAGTTGTAGGTTGGAAAACCAGGATGCATTTTTTTTTGTTGTTATGATTGAGTGAAAGTTTACACATGCCTGCCTATCTGCAGTTCCCTCTGCTCTCCTAGCCCAGGGACAGCACACTCCTCCTTTCCATTCCATACGTCATATCCTCTTAACAATCTCCTGTCCCCTCCTCTCCACTCCCCTCTAGTAAGAGGCCAGTAGGACGACATCCTATAGATGCAGAGAAACATAAAATGCACACATGTTATGGTCACTCTGTGTCACTGAGTCCAACTCATTCCTATCCAAAGAGTTTATCTCAGTAATGATCTATCATCAGGGGCAGCATCAGGTCCAGGGGCCATGCTCCCAGGAGAACTCCCAGGCCTTTGGACCATCAGTTGTGGTGTTTCAGTGGACTTCTTAGAGTACACCCCTTTTGCTTTCTCGTGTTGCCTCTGGGACTCCATATTGTGAGGCCCATCATGGCTGTGATTGGTGGTGGGTGGGCACCATCTGGTTCTTCTGGTCACATGTGATGTAGTCATCCACTTACGTGGGTTTTTCAGTCTTCTGGCATCTTTTTCCCTCCTGTCGTTGCTGTCCTTGGTGATCCTCTGTTCCAGCTGAGTTGGGACCATTTGGTGTATCTTAGATAGCAGCTTGCTAGCTTTTAAGACCCCAGATGCCACTCACCAATATGAGGTCTAGAAGATTCCCTTAGCAACAGGCTAGTTATGCTAATAGGCCTCAATGTCCCCTGACAGCATGGCCTGCAGACCCCCGTCCCTGTCACTCTATCCTTGTAATATTGGGTTAAGATTGAAAGAGTTTTTGGGTTATGTTGAAGTCCAGTTAATTTGATCTTCTTTTAATGTGTGCTGTCACTGATTTCACCCAACCAAATTTCTATCAACTATATAATCTATAGCCAGCCCTCTCCCTCCCTCCCCTCCTCCTTTGCAGCTGTCAAGGAGTCTTCTGTACGTGAGTCTATTTTTAAGTCCTTATAGTAGGTATCTCATACAGTATTTGTCCTTGTGCCACTGACTGATTTCACTCAACATACTGTCTTCCAGTTGAAACCAGGTTATGAGATGCTTCCTAAAATCACCGTTGTTCTGTATCACTGAGTAGTGTTTCACTGAGTATATATACCATAGTTTGTTTATCCGTTCCTCTGTTGTTGGGCATCTGAGTTGATTCCATCTTTTCGCTACTGTGGACTGTGCTACAATAAATATTTGTGTGCATATATCTGTTCGTGCAACCGTCCTTGATTCTGTAGGACATATTCCAAGCAGTGGGATTACTGGATCAAATGGTATATCTGTTTCTAGCTTTCTAAGGAAGTGCCAGATTGCTTTCCAAAGAGGTCGTACCATTTTGCAATCCCATCAGCGATGTAGGAGAGTTCTGATCTCTTCACAGACTCTCCAGCATTTGTTGTTTTGTGTTTTTTGGATCCTGGCCAACCTTGCTGGAGTGAGATGGTATCTCATCATTGTTTTGATTTGGATTTCTTTGATAGTTAATGATCATGAGCATTTCCATATGTGTCTTTTTGCTACCTGGATATCCTCTTTAGTGAAGTGTCTGTCCATCTCCTTTGCCAAACACTTAATTGGGTTATTTATCCTTTTCTTTTTGATATTTTGTAGCATCGTGTAGATTATGGGGATCAGACGTCGGTCTGACATATAGTTGTCAAATATTTTTTCCCATTTGGTAGGTGGTCTCTTAATTCTTTTGATAAAGTCTTTGGAAGAACAAAAGCATTTGATTCTTAGTCCTTCCCATTTATTTGTTTTCTCTTCTGTTGATTGTGCTTTGTCAGCTTTTGAAGTCTAAGTTGTGTATTAAAATTTCAATTGTTGATCCTATTTTTTCTTGTATGATCTTTATTGTTTTAGGTTTGATAGTTAGGTATTTATCCAATTTGAGTTGGTTTTTGTATAAGGTGTGAGATATGAGTCTTGTCACAGTTTATTGCAGATGGATATCCAATTTTGTCAGCACCATTTGAGAAGATACCGTTCTTACCACAGTTTAAAATTTTGGGGCCTTTGTCAAGTATCAACTGTTCATATGAGGATAGTGGCATCTCTGGGGTCTCAACTCTGTTCCATTGGTCTATATGTCTCTTTTTGTACCAGTACCAGGTTGTTTTGGCTACTGTGGCAGTGTAATAGATTCTAAAGTCAGCAAGTGAAAGGTCTCCTAGTGTGTTCTTTTTCTTTAGCAGTGTTTTGCTTATCCGGGGCTTCTTCCCCTTCCAAACAACATTGGTGATTTGTTTCTCCATCTTACTGAAAAATGCTGCAATTTATATTGGGCTTGCATTGTAGATGTACATCACTTTGGGTAAGATAGACATTTTCACAATGTTAAGTTCTCCTATCCATGAATAGGGTAGGTTTCTCCATTTACATAAGTCTCTCTTAGTTTCTAGCAGCAAGATCTTGTAGTTCTCTTTGTATACATCTCTTATTTCTCTAGTTAGATTTATTCCTAGGTGTTTTATATTCTTGGGGCCTATAGTAAATGGCATTGATATGGTGATTTCTTCTCTAATGATTTCTTTGTTGGTATAAGGGAATCCTAGCAATTTACTTATGTTTATCTTGTATCCTGATACTTAGCTGAAGTCTTCTATTAGTTCAAGTAGTTTACTTATGAATTCTTTAGGATTCTGTGTGTCTACAATCATATCTTCTGCAAATAGGGAAATTTTTACTTCTTCTTTGCCGATGTGGCTGCCCTTTATTTCTTTGTCTTGTCTAATTGCTCTGGCCAGAACTCCTAGTATGATGTTGAATAGGAGAGGTGAGAGTGGGCATCCTTGTCTAGTTTCTGTTCTCAAGGGGAATTCTTTCAGTCTCTTTCCATTCAGGATGACGTAGGTGGTTGGCTTTATGTAGATAGTTCTTATTGCATTGAGGAATTTGCCTTCTATTCCTATTTTACTGAGAGTTTTTAGCACGAATTGGTGTTAGACTTTGTTGAATGCCTTTTCTGCATCAATTGACAAAATCCGGTGATCCTATCTTTCATTTTGTTTATGTGGTTGATCACATTAATTGCTTTTCTGATGCTGGACCAGACTTGCATCCCTGGTATGAATCCAGCTTGGTCATGATGAATTATTTTTTTGATATGTTGTTAAATTCTATTGGCAAGGATTTTGTTGAAGACTTTTGCATCTAGGTTCATGAGTGATAATTGGTCTGTAATTCTTTTTTGTTGGATCTTTCCCTGGCTTTGGTATCAGGGTTATGCTGGCTTCACAGAATGAATTTGGGAGTATTCCATCCCTTTCTATGCTGTGAAATCGTCTCAGGAGTATTGGAGTTAACTCTTCTCTAAAAGCCTGGTAGAATTCTGCAGTTAAGCCATCTGGGCCAGTAATTCTTTTGGTTGGTAGTTTTTTGATGACTTTTTCAATCCCTTCTTTTGTGATGGGTTTATTAAGTTGTTCTACTTCTTGTGATAATTTTGGTAGAAGAGATGAATCTAGGAATTTGTCCATTTCCTCTAGGTTTTCAAATCTGCTAGAGAACAGTCTTTCATAGTATCCTGATACTTTTGATTTCTGTTGGATCTGTTGTGATGTCTCCCACCCCATTTCTGATTTAGGCTGTTTGTTTCCTTTCCTGTTTTTCTTTAGTAAGTTTAGCCCATGGTTTGTCATTATTGTTGATCTTTTTTTAAAAAAATCTCCTTTTGGTCTGACCAGTTGTTTCAGTTGTTCTATTCTCTAATTCATTTAGTTCTACTCTAATCTTTATTACCTGTTTTCTTCTAGTGCCTGATGGGTTTCTCTGTTGTTGTCTCTCTACTTGTTCAAGCTGTAGGGTTAATTCTTTGGTTTGTGTCCTTTCTTCCTTCCAGATGTGTACATTCGTAGAGATAAATTGACCTCTGAACACTGCTTTGGCTGTATCCCATAGGTTCCGGTAGGAAATGTTTTCATTCACATTTGAATCCATAAATCTCTTTATTTCATCCTTGATTTCTGATATAACTCATGGCTTTTTGAGCAAGGTATTGCTCAGTTTTCATGAGTTCCAATTTCTGTCTGTGTTTTTTTCTGCTACTGAGTTCAACTTTTATGGCTTTGTGGTCCGAGAAGACGCTTTGCAATAATTCAGTGGTTTAGATTTTGTTGAGATTTGCTTTATGTCCTAACTCATGGTCTATTCTGGAAAATGTTCTGTGTGCACTGAAGAAGAAAGTGTAGTTATCTGTTGATGGATAAAAAGTTCTGTATATGTCGACGAGGTCTAGTTGGTTAGTAGTGGCAATAAGAATTTGTATGTCTTTACTGAACTTTATTTTCTAGATCTGTCCAATACTGAAAGTGGAGTGTTGAAGTCTCCCACTATTATTGTGGAGTGATCGATCTCATTTTTCAAGACAGTCAGCATTTCTTTGATATATCTGATGCTCTAGCACTGAGCTCATAAATATTTAATATTGTTGAGTCTTGCTTGTGTATTGAACCTTTCAGCAGTAAATAGTGACCATCCTTGTCCATGATGGTGGATTTTACACTAAAATCTGCTTCATCTGAGGTTAGTATTGCCACACCTACTCTTCTTTGTCTATTGTTAGCTTGGTATGTATTATTTCATCTTTTAATTTTCAGTTTGTTCATATCTTTAAATCTAAGGTGAGTTTTTGATAAGCAACATACAGATGGGTCATGTCTTTTGATCCAAGATGTCAAGCATTGTCTCCTTACTGGCGAGTTCAGTCGGTTTACATTCAGTGTAATTATTGACAGGTGTGTGTTTAGTGCTGTCATTTTGATGTATTTATTTTTGTGTTGGTGTTTTTCTCTGTTGCTCTTAATTTTGTGTTCTGGGTCCTTCTTTATGGGTTGATTTTTCATCCTTTTCAGTGTTGGTTTTGTGTTTCTTGAGACTCCTGTGTTACATTTTTTGTTTTGATATGCTTCATCTTTATTGTACTTTGAGGCTACCCCTGTGATTCCCCTTAATAATCTACGTTTAAACCCAATTTTAACTTCTACATATCTTAACTTCCTCTCTATCTGGAAGGACTGTAATTACTGTAGTATATCCTTCTATTCAATGTGATGGTACCCTAGTTTTCATGATATAGGCACTGGATTCCTTCTTTTAATTTTATAGCTTTGATTGAGTTTTGTGCCTTCCCTAACTGGGTAAGTTTTGGATGCTGTGTCTTATGTTGCCTCCTAAAATATAGAGTTAATGGTTTTGTTTTTCTAACCAAGAGCTTCTTTCAGTGTTTCTTGTAGCTTTGGTTTGGTTTTTACAAAGTCTCTAAGTTTCTGTTTATCTGTGAATGTCTTAATTTCATCTCCATATTTGAAAGACAGTTTTGCAGGGTATATAATTCTTGGTTAGAAGTGTTCGTCCTTCAAGGTTCTCAATGTGTTATCCCATTGCCTCTGTGCCAGCATCATTTCTGCTGAGAAGTCGGATGAAGGCCTACAGGACTTCCCTTTCAATGTTAGCTTTGTTTTGAGTCTCTAAGCTTGATTATAATATGTCTTGGTGTCTTTCTTTTAGGATCTATTTTTTGTGGAGTTTCATACATGCCTTGGATATCTATGTTCTCTTCTTTCACAATTTCAGGGAACTTTTCTGTCAGCAACTCAACAACAACACTTTCTGTGTTTTCAGATATCTCTCCTTGTTCAGGAACTCCAATTAATAGTAGATTATTCTTCTTGATAGAGTCCCACATATTTCTTAATGCTTCTTCATTGTTTCTTGTTTCTTTTCTGCAATTTCTCCTCATACATGCTGGTGTCAGTAGCTCTGTCTTCAAGGTCAGTAAGTCTAGTTTCAAGTTGTTCAATTCTGCTCTTTTGGCTTTGAATTGAATTGTCTAATTCTGTAATTTTGTTATTAATCTGTCAGATTTCAGAATCCTGGTGTTCCATCAGTTTGAATAGCTTGTTTAATTTTTCATTTTGCTCTGCTGCATTTTGTAGGATGTCTAGGAAGACTATATAATTCTTTTGTATTTGACTGCCGATAATTTCAGAAAGGGCTTCTGTTTCTGGGAGTTCTTTGGTTCCTTATTTTGGGAGTTCCTTATTTTGGAGACATGGGTGGATTTTTCTTTAAATGTTGGCTAGGGGTTTTTGCTTTCACGACATCTAGGGGCTGTTTAGTTTCTCTGATGGAGAATCAGGGTTTAAACAAGAGGCATAGTTCCAAGAAGGCAGTTGATCACCAGCCACCTCTATGTGCTCCAGTGACTGGGCCCAGTGGAATATCTAGGGTAGCAGGCTCTGCCTCCTGGCTGGCAAAGACACAGCCCTACTTATGGAATCACTGGGGAGCAGTAGGCCAACTCTATGATATAAGTCAGTAAAGGCTGGTAGAGATGCCATCGGGCTGTACCACGGTTACTTCTCTTGGCAGTCTTATTTTGAAAGGTAAAAGCTTTCTAACCACTTCCCAAATCAGTCAGGCTGTCAGGTGTGCAAGCCCCTACTTCTGGCTGACAACAGATGTAGTTTAGAGACAGGCTACTGGCCAGCAGTCACCCCCTTCTGGGCCCCATCCATAAGGCTAGACTGGGATAAACACAACTTTTCTGCTGGAAAAGTGTTCCCTGAGCTGGGACTGCCTCTCAGCCTGGGATTTAACCCCTGCTGAGGCCTCTGGTTGGGTATTCTGCCTTCCAGTCAAATAAGATGGCATCCCGTTCAAGCTGTCTCACTCACACAAAGCAACAAAATCTCTGGTGAAGGTTCAAAAAGAGAGAGTGGAGTGGCTATGGGCCCTGAGTCTCAAGCTTGGCTCTCAAAATGTAGCCATTCTGCTCACTGATGGCTTTAGCATTGCAACTCAGTGCAGCAGCCACTTAAGCCCATCCCCTACCTGCCAGCCAACAAAAAGAAAAAAAAGTTAATAATGCTGGTTACCTTTAGTCCACTGAAGCTAGCCATTCAACAAGAGCAGGGATCAGCTTAAGAGAAGTTTCCCATTCAGTGGCATGTAGCCCAAACTGACAGCCTTATACCACATCCTAGGACTTACTGGGTGTCCAGAAACCTCAGTTTAATTATCAATCCAGGCCCTAGTTTTCAAAGGGAATTAAGGAGACGTGTGTCTAGTCTACCATCTTGACTCTGCATCCCAAGATGAATTTTTTGAGTTGTGCTGAGCCACTTTGACTCGGAAAAGTATCTATCTTCCTAGTGTGGAGTCTAGCTGGGGGTATGTCATGTACATCTGGCCATTGTGTATCTCTAGCAACAAGACTAGGCTTTCATATTACCTATCATGGGGCTTCACTACAGCCATGAGTCATGGGAAATGAGGTAGAAGAGGAAGAGTTTGGGTAATTCAGATTCAGACAATTGTCTTGGCTTAGGCCAGACCTCAGAAGTCCTTGGCAAACTTGTTCCTGGAGGGATAGACCTTAACTCCAGTTTGACCTCAGAGTCTGGGGACCAAATGAGAAATGCTGATGTTATGTGTGTGTTAGGTGCCAGCGAGTCAGTTCTGACTCATAGCAACCCTATGTACAACAGAACAGTGTCCAGTCTTGTGCCATGTCCACAGTCATTTTTATGCTTAACCCCATTGTTGTGGCCACTGTGTCAATCCATCTGTTCAAAGGTCTTCCTCTTTTCCGCTGACCCTCCAGTCTACCAAGCACGATGTCCTTCTCCAGGGACCAATTGTTCCTGACAACATGTGCAAAGTATGTAAGACATAGTCTTGCCATGTTTGCTTCCAAGGAGCTCTCTGTTTGTACTTCTTCCAGAACACATCTGTTTGTTACTTTGGTGGTCTATGGTACATTCAACATTCCTCTCCAACACAATTCAAGGGCATCAATTCTTGTTCTGTCTTATTTGTTCATGGTCCAGCTTTTGCATGCATATGATGTGATTGAAAACACCATGGCTTGGGTCAGGCGTGTTTTAGTCTTCAAGGTGACATCCTTACTTTTGAATACTTTGAAGAGGTCCTATGCAGCAGATTTTCCCAGTGCAATACTTCTTTTGATTTCTCGACTGCTTGTTCCAAGGGCATTGACTGTGGACCCAAGTAAAATGAAATCTTTGACAACCTTTCTCCATTTATGACAATGTTGCTTACTGGTCTCATTGTGAGGGTTTTTGTTTTCCTGATGTTGAGGTGCAATCCATACTGAGACTTATGGTCCTTGATCTTTACCCATTTAAGTGTCTCAGATCTTCTTCATTTCCAGCAAGTAAGGTGGTGTCATCTGCATAACACAGGCTGTTAATGAGTAGTCCTCCAATCCTAATGTATAATCCACCTTCTCAGATTATTTGCTTGGCATACACATTAAAAAGGTATGGTGAAAGGATACAACCTTGATGCACGCCTTTTCTGACTTTAAACCATGCAGTGTCCCCTTGTTCTGTTTGCACAACTGCCTCTTGATCCATATACAGATTCCTTAAGAGAACAATCAGGTGTTCTGGAATTTCCATTCTTTGCAACATTAGCCATAATTTAGTATGATCCACACAGTCGAACACTTTTGCATAGTCAATGAAATACAAGTAAACATCTTGTTGGTATTTTTTGCTTTCAGCCAAGATCCATCTGGCATCAGTGATGAAATCCCTGGTTCCATGTCCTCTTATGAATCCAGCTTGAATTTCTGGCAGTTCCTTGTCAATATGTTGTAGTCACTTTGAATGATCTTGAGCAGAATTTTAATTGTGTGTGATATCAACGATATTGTTTGGTAATTTACACATTCGATTGGATCACCTTTCTCTGGAATGGGCATAAATATGGATCTCTTCCAGCCAGTTGGCCAGGTAGCTATCCTCCGAATTTCTTGGCATAGATGAGTGAGCACTTTCAGTGCTGCATCTGTTTGTTGAAATATCTCAATTCATATTCCATCAATTCCTGGACCCTTGTTTTTTGCCACTGTTTTCAATACCACTTCAACTTCTTCCTTCAGTACCATTGGTTCCTGATCATATGCTGCCTTTTCAAATGACTGAATATCAACTAGTTCTTTCTGGTATAATGACTCTGTGTATTCCTTCCATCTTGTTTTGATGCTCTCTGAGTCGTGTAATAGTTTCCCTGTAGAATCCTTCACTATTGCAACTCAAGACTTGAATTTCTTCTTCAGTTCTTTCAGCCTGAGAAATGCAGAACAAGGCCTTCTCTTCTGGTTTTCCATTTCCAGCTCTTCGCATGTGTCATTATAATACTTTCTTTTGTCTTCTTGAGCTGCTCTCTGAAATCTTCTGTTTAGGTCTTCACCATTCCTTCCTTTTGCTTTAGCTGCTCGACATTTGAGAGCAAGTTTCAGAGTCTCTTCTGACATCCACCTTGGTCTTTTCTTTCTTTCCTGCCTTTTTAATAACCTCTTGCTCTCTTCAAGGATGATGTCTTTGATGTCGTTTCACAATTTGTCTCATCTTCGGTCATTGGTGATCAACACATCAACTCTGTTCTTGAAATGGTCTTTACACTCAGGTGGGATATACTCAAGGTCCTATTTTGGCTCTCATGGACTTGTTCTAATTTTCTTCAGTTTCAGTTTGAATTTGCATATGAGCAATTGATAATCTGTGTCACGATCAGCACCCAGTCTTGTTCAGACTGCTGATATGGAGCTCTTCCATCTTCTTTTTCCACAGATGTAGTCCATTTGGTTCCTGTGTATGCCATCTGGTGAGGTCCATGTGTACAGTTGCTGTTTGTGTCGATTTAAAAAGATATTTGCAATGACAAAGTCATTAGTCTTGCAAAATTCTATCATGTGATCTCCAGCATTATTTCTATCACCAAGGCTGTATTTTCCAACTACCAATCCTACTTTGTTTTCAACTTTAGCATTCCAGTCACCAGAAGTAATCAATGCATCCTGATTGCATGTTCGATCAATTTTAGATTGCAGAAGCTGGCACAAATCTTTAATCTCTTCATCTTTGGCCTTAGTGTTTTGTGTGTAAATTTGAATAATAGTCATATCAGCTGGCCTTCCTTGTAGGTGTATGGATATTATCCTATCACTGACAGCATTGTACTTCAGGACGGATGTTGAAATATTCTTTTTGATGATGAATGCAACACTGTTGCTCTTCAAGTTTTCATTCTCAGTGTAGTAGACTATGTGATTGTCGGGTTCAAAATGGCCAAAACCAGTCCATTTCAGCTCACTAATGCCTAGGATGTCAATGTTTACATGTTCCATTTCGTTTTTGACGATTTCCAGTTTTCCTAGATTCATACTTCATACGTTCCATTTCCCAATTATAAGTGGATGTTTGCAGCTGTTTCTTCTCATTTTGAGTCATGCCACATCAGCAAATGAAGATCCTGGAGGCCTTACTCCATCCATGTCGTTAAGGTTGACTCTGCTTTGAGGAAGCAGCTCTTCCTCAGTTGTCTTCCGAATGCCTTCTAGCCTGGGGGGCTCACTTTCTGGCACCATATCTGACAATGTTCAGCTGCTATTCATAAGGTTTTCCCTGGCTAATTCCTTTCAGCAGTAGGCTGCTGGGTCCTTATTCCTAGTCTGTCTTAGTTTGGAAGCTCAGCTGAAACTTGTCTACCATAGGGGACCCTGCTGGTACCTAAATACCAGTGGCATAGTTTCCTGCATCACAGCAACAAGCAAGCCTCCACTGACATAACAACTGGGGGTTGCTCACTCCTTCTTTACCTGATGGTGTTACCCTCCTCACCTGATGCTATTACCCTCCTTACCTGATGCTATTACCCTCCTTACCTGATGCTATTATCTGCCTTACCTGATGCTATTACCTCCCTGCCTGATGGTGTTATCCTCCTTACCTGATGCTATCACCTTCCTTACCTGATGCTGTTACCCTCCTTACCTGATGCTGTTACCCTGCTTACAGTGTTACCTTGCTTACCTGATGGTGTTACTCTCCTTGCCTGATGCTGTTATCCTTTTTACCTAGTACTATTACTCTGCTTACCTAATGGTGTTACCCTCCTTACCTGAAATGCTGATAGTTATGGAAAAATAGTGAAATGGAGAAATACTCATCTCTGCCCACAAGGTCATTCTCTACTACAGTGTTTACTTTTCAGAAGTAGAAGGGAATTTCCTATCCAGTATTCAGTCCCTGAAGAAGCCATCTGGAAAGAATTTATTGACTATTGATATAGTCAATGTTTAGATTCTTAAGTCTATTTTAATATCTTACTATTGAGCTCCTCAGGTCACTAATGATTGGGGCAATGGCTTCTACCAGAAGGAAAGTACTTGCTTGAGCAGAAATCACAGCTGTTTGTATCTCTCACGTAAACTATAAATCAATATTTGAGGTAAGTGAAGACTTCATGAGTGTCCAAAATATTATTGAATCTCACAAACATGTTCTGACTTGACATGAAAAGGGTCAAGAAAATCTCATCATATTCATCCCAATGTCGATTTATTCATGGGAAAAAATAAGTTTGAATCCATATCAGAACAGGAAGGAGTTTTCTGTCTTGATTTTCTTTACTGCCCCTGAAAGGCTATGTTATTCAGTGGAAGAAGCCTGATTACAGACCTGGGTGAAGCCTGACAGATTTGAGTCAGCTGCTGAGTCCACCTCGTGGATGTGATTTGGTGATGATTCCCTCTTATATCCTGGTGTCTGAAATATTATTTTTGAAAATAAATGCAATCCATGGAGTTTTTGATAAACAGTGTACTGGGACTCTTTCCTTGGGGATGGAGTTGGCAGTGTTCCAATGGTTCAGGCTGCTCACAAGACCTCCAGACACAGTTCCCCAGAAGGGTAAGTACATTCACATAAGAACATCTGCATAAGATTGGAGTCTGTTTAATGGCAAAAAGAAATGATTGCATTCCAAAATTACTATCCTTCTGCAAGCCTTAGGATGCAGCAGGCTTTTAACAGGAGTTCATGGTGGACAGAGTATATTTGGTGACTTTTCAAAGGTATTATTGCAATAGGGCCCCCTTTTCAAAATGAGATATGCACACTCCTGAGGATAAATGGAGCCTGTCTAAGGGATAGTTTTAAAAGACAAAATTTACAGTAAGCCAGAAATCATATCTTTGCAACTATCTAACTTTATGAAAAATTTCAAATGCTAGTTCACAAACGTGTATGGGGACAACATAGTTTCACAAAATTCTTCTGGGAGTTGTTGGTGTTGTTATGTGCAGTTGAATCTGTTCTGACTCATAGTGGCCCTAACGCTGCTAGTAGCTGCACCGTCGTCATAATTGTTGGCATGTTTGAACCCACTGTTGCAGCCACTGTGTCAGTCCATCTCCTTGAGGACCTTCCTCTTTTTCACTTACTGCCTACCAAGAATGAGACCCTTTTCCAGGGCCTTTTCCCTGCTGATAACATGTCCAGAGTACATGAGACAATATGTCACCAACTGTGCTTCCAAGGAGCACTCTGGCTGTGCTTCTTCCAAGACAGACTGTTAATTCTTCTGGGATCTTTCTGTTACATTCAATATTCTTTGCCAACTCCATAATTCAAAGGTGTCAAGTTTTCTTTTATCTTTCTTATTCATCATCCACCTTTCACAGGCATAAGAGGAGACTGAAAATATTATGACTTGGGTCAGACACAACTTAAGCCTCAAATTGGCATCTTTGCTTTTCAACACATTAAAGAGGTCTCTTGGGAGTACACGAGCAAAAATGTTTGAAGTCCACTGGTCTGGTAGACAGAATTTCAGACCAGGTCCTCATGAGAACTGGCCTCCGCTCTCTCACCCTGAGACTTTGAGCAGGTGCATTTACTTCTGTAATGGGACAGGACAATCCCTTTCCAGAGTACCTCACAGGAAAGTTATATTCACTTGCAGCCACCAGCTGTGAGCTCCTACTTTTTTAAAATTCTACTTTAGATGTTTACAGAAAAGAAAATAGCTTCTCATTAAATGGTTAGTACATATTTTGTTGCATGGCATTGATTAACATCTTCATGACATATCAACAGTTGCTTGATCTTGTTTTCTCTATTGCTAGATTTCCTGAACTCTTCTGCCTTCTAGTCCTTACCCCTAGGCTAGTGTGCCCTTTTAGTATCATTTTGTTTTATGTCTCTGTTTTATCTTTGAAAGAGGTGTAAACCTCAGGAGTAATTTCATTTCTAAGCTAAAAGGGTGCCCAAGGGCCATACTCTTGGGTTTTTGCAGTGCTGTCAAGCCAGTAAGTCTGGTCTTTTTTTATGAGGTAGAACTGTACTTGTTTTTTCTCCAGCTCTGTCTGGGATCCTCTGTTGTTATCTCTGTCAGAGAAGCTGATTGTGGCATCAGGGTACCACTTACTTGTGCTGGACATGAGCTCCTAGTTTGTTCAGGCTGTATGTTAGGTCCCAGGAGCAAAGATGGGAATGACATCACTGCTGCTTCCAGGACCTCACAGTGTTATTGGAATCAGATGCCATGAAGGAATATGAAGAGCTAGAGTCACATGATACAGATATGGTGGGGTTCCTTAATATGGAGTTTTTCTAGTTTCTCTAGGATTGAAGTGAATCCTTGTCTTCTTTCCAATGCCAGTACACTATAATTATTAAACATCTGAAAAGCCGTCTATGTATGCTTCTTCTCTCATTTCCACTTGAGAATAAAAGTCAAGAGTCTCCCAAGATGCAACATCATAAATTCTACTTGAATCCAGTGGTTCTCAAACTTTAGAGGCATCAGAACCACCTTACTCAGAGGACTACTTAAATCACAGAGCACTGGTTTAAGCCCCCAGAGTTTCTGACTCCATAGGTCTGAGTTGGGACTTACGATGTGCATTTCCAAAAAATCTGAGAGGCTTCTGATGCTGGTGGTCCATGGGCCACACTTGGAGAATTAGTGTTCTGACCACGGGCTCCTATCTGTGGTAACGTTAGTCCTGTCCTCTTTGATGCCTCCCTCTGTCTAAACATCCTGGTGTTACATTAGAATGGTTACATTTTCTCACCCCCATAATTTGTGATCTGGGACTGGTATATTCACCTTTGTTTCTTCTTTTTCACCTCTTTCTCCCCATGACTGGCTAGTTCCCACTCATTCTTCACGTCTCAACTTCGATGTCATTTCTTCTCTGATCACAGCTGATTAGGTACCCTTCCTTGTGCTTCAGCAGGACCAATATATCATTTGTATTTCTTGTTGTTGTTAGTTGCCAGTGAAAGGATTCTGTCTCATGGAGACCCCGTATCTTCAAAGTAGAATCTCTCCATAGGATTTTGAAGACTGTGACCATTCAGAAACAGATTGTTACGCCTATCTTTGGAGGTTCCTCTGAGTACTTTCAAAGAGATAATCTTCGAGCTGGTAGTTGAGCACTTAATCGTTTGTGCCACTATGGATTCACTATCTTGTAATTGTCTGTTTCCTTGTGGGCCCTTCTGTTAGATGGTGAACTCCTCCATAGTGGGGAACGTGTCCAGGAGGCAGCTAGTGCTGAGCCACGGCAGGTAATAACGAGCTACTGGTCTCCGAAAACATGGAAACAGAGACAAAGAGATGGATATGAGAGATATGGTAAAGGGAAATTCTGACGGCATCTGACCCATAGTAAACCAAACTAAAAACCAAATCTGTTGCCATCATATATACATATAATTGTATATAAAAATCATAGAAATCTATTTAACATATATATATGTAAAAGCATTGCTGGCAAGTGGATTCTGAATCATAGGTATCCTCTTCTATAGGGCAGAACTACCAAAAGGTACTGTGTAGCAAAGAATTAACCCTACCCAAAGAGAGGTCTGATGTTTGCCCTCAGCTCCTGGGAGATGATATCTAGGCTTTTGAAACATCCTGCTTGAAAAGATTGTCTTTGTTTATTAAGGGGCATTAGACCACACTAGATACTTTACCAATGTAATTTACGATGAGGACTTTGGATCATGTGATGTCTGCTCTCCCTCTGGAAGGACTGAAGTCAGCCAGGTAGGAAGTCAATCATGTCCACGTGATTGAGCCCCAAACAAAACCCTTTTTAAAAAACTTTATTATGCTTTAAGTGAAAGTTTACAATCCAGATCAATTTGCCAAATTAAACCCCACAACCACACCCCTATGCCACTCTAACTGCTCTCCTCCTTCCTACGCCATGATGGCACACTCCTCCTGTCCACCCTGTACTTTCCGTATCTATCCAGTGAACTCCTGTCCCCCTCTACCTTCTCATCTCACCTCTGGACAAAAGCTGCTCAAACATCCTCATGTATATATTGAAGCTAAGAAGTCTGTTCTTTGCCAGCATCACTCTGGGTATTATAGTTGACTCCAGCACTTGGCTGGCTTGACAATCTTGATCTAAAGAGTTGGCTTTTATACTGGTTTCAGCTCTGGGCTAACAGAGAATCTGGGTTCCATGTCCTCATGGGACCCTGAGGTCTAAGGGACCATCAAGAGTTGTATTACAATAGAGTTCTAGTTCTGCACACCCATTTTTTGCTTGCTATAGCAGTGACTTCATGTTGTGTTCCCCTTCAGAGCAGTCATTGGTGTTGGCTGGTCACCATCTAGATCTTCTCGTCTCATGCTGATTATAGTCTTTGGATCAAATGACACCTTCTGTCTACAGGGCTCATATTTTCCTCATGTCTTTGACTTTCTTCATTGTCCTCTGCTCCGAGTGGCTTGGGACAACTTGATGCTACTTAGATGCCCCTTGCTAGCTTTGAGGACACCAGACGTCACTCACCGAAGTGGTATGCAGAACACTGTCTTAAAAAAATAAAAAACTTAGTTATGCCTGTTGACCTAGATGGCCCCTGAAACAGTAGTTTGCAGACCCCTCTCCCTGTTATTCTGTCCTTCAAAATGCTGAATTATATTTAGAAGACATTTTAGCTTTTGGTGTAGTCCAGTGCTGTCATACCCTTCACCTAACCCAATTCCTATCTACTATCTATGAACTTCTCTCTCCCTCCCTCCCCACTTTTATCACCATCAAAGATTATTTTCTTTTGTGCTTAATCCTTTTCTTGTGTCCTTGTAATGGTGGTCTCATACAATATTCTGTAACTGACAAATTCCACTCAGCATAATGTCTTCCAGATGATACATTTCCTAAATTCATTGTTCTTTACCATTGCATGGTATTCTATCATGTGACTACACCATAGTTTGTTTGTTTATTCATTTATCTGTTGGTGAGCACCTAGATTGATTCCATCTTTTTGCTGTTGTGGACAGTACTGCAATAAACATTTGTGTGCATGTGTCTATACATGTGAAAGTGCTTATTTCTATAGGTATGAGCTTAGTGCTTTTTTTAATATCACTTTTGTGTATTGTAGGCAATTCATTTGTGTCATTTATATGTTGTTTTTTATGTGTTTTATTTTCATCTTTTTCGATGTTGGTGATTTTGTATTTGCTGAAACTTCATGCTTTTATTTTTATGTTAATGTGTAGGATTGATAGTTTCCTTTGTGGTTACCTTAATATTTACCCCTATTTTTTTTAATTTAAACTAGTCTTTAAGTTCTTTATATCACCCTGACTTCCTGTCCATATAGAAGATCTACTACTACACCTTCTTTTGAGTACTTCTTTTTTGTTACAATGTTTACATATCTGTTTCCTTATATTCAATATTTTCCCATGATTTATTTTTATGATTCCCCTATTTGGGTTGATATCCAGTTGTTGTGCTCTGTGTTCTGCTCTTGGTTGTTACCTGGTGTTACTGGTTTTCTACCTGGTGGACTCACTTTAGTATTTCTTGTAATTTTGGTTCAGTTTTTGCAAATTCCCTAAATTTCTAATTATCTGGAAATGTCCTATTTCCCCATTGTACCAGGTCTGACAAATTCACAAACTTGCAGCCATGCCCTTACATTGGCAGCACTGTACAAACAGCTCAGTAAGGTTTTATAACCTTGGCATATTAGTGTCTCACAGCTGTGTTCATCTTGACGTGTGGTGATGTCTTGATGAGTGGCGTTCATTATTATTGTTGCATGTTTTTGCGTGTGGTCAGGAGAATGTTGGAGCTTGAATTAGAACAACAAACAAACATTAAATTTCTTGTTAAACTTGGCAAGAGTAGAAGTGAAATCAGGGACATGTTAGTCCAAGTTTACCGGGATAATTCCATGAAGAAAATGGCAGTGTACAAATGGATTAAAAGTGTTTCTGAGGGGACAGGAGAGGTCAGGGCAGCCAGTAATGAGCAGAGCTGATGAAAACATTACAAAAATTCATTGAATTGTATGTCAAATCACGGGCTGATTGTGAGAAGTATAGCAGACCAAGTAAACATTGGTAGAGAAACAGTTAAGAAAATCCTAACTGAAAATGTTGGCATAAGAAAGGCATGTGCAAAAGTGGTCCTGAAGTTCTAAAAGACCTGAATTGATGGTCCAACAGCCTAAATGCTCCCTTGGAAACATGGCCCCTAGATCTGCTGCTGTCCGTGACCGGAAACCGTAATGAGGTCAGCTCTTCAGACAAGAATGGACTGGACTCAGGGACATGTTGTGACCATGTGGTGTGCGTACTTTATGGTTCTATACATTTATAGGAGGTGGTCCTACTAGTCTCTTTCTGGATGGGAGAGAAAAGGGTGGACAGGAGGGGACAGATGCTTGTTGAGGGGACACTAGAAATATGGAATGGAAAGAAGGAGCGTACCGTCACCAGGTAGGGAGAGCAGAAGAAACTGAAGATAGGTGGGCATGCAAAATCAACTTGGATTGTATATTTTCACTTAATCATAATTAAAAAAAAAAAAAGATCCTGAAGGAGCTCACTGATGAACAAAAGCAAAAGAGAGTCAAAGTTTGCCAAGACCTTTTGGAGTGGCAAGACCATGTTTTGGGCTGTGTTATCACTGGTGACGAAACATGGCTGTACCAATATGGCCCTGAAACAAAGTGTCAAAGTGCACAATGGAAGTCAGCCAATTCTCCACAACCAAAACAGTTCCATCACTCCAAATCAAGAGTCAAAATGAGTTGCTTACCTTTTTTTGGTATCAAAGGGATTGATCACTATGGATTTGTACCAACTGGACAAATAGCTGACCAAGTTTACTATTTGGAAGTGCTGAAAGAGCTGTTTAAAAAATTAGATGAAAACAACCTAAACTTTTCACCAACAACTCATGGCTCTTGTGTCACTACAATGTACCAGGTCACACGGCAGTGTCTGTGAAGGAGATTTTGGCCAATAAACAAATAACTGCATTGGAACACTTTCCCTACTCACCTGATCTGGCCTCCAGTGATACCCAAAGATAAAGGAAATATCATCTAAAGTGTCTTTTCCTCCCCAATGGTAACTGGAATCTTCTTTTGCTATAGTTTTGTTAGGACTGTTTGTGGGGCTTTATATAAATGCAATAAAATCGTATGCATTCTTTTCCACCTGCCTTATCTCAATGTGATGTTGCCGTGATTACTCTGTGGTGTTGCACTTCCTGTCTTCAGGGCTGTGTTGGAAACTTCCTACCGTATGAAGATGCTATCATTTATGGTGATGAAACATAGGTGTACCAATATGGCCCTGAAACAAAGTGTCAAAGTGCACAATGGAAGTCAGCCAATTGTCCACAACCAAAACAGTTCTATCACTCCAAATTAAGAGTCAAAATTAGTTGCTTACCTTTTTTTGGTATCAAAGGGATTGATCACTATGGATTTGTACCACTGGACAAATAGCTGATCAAGTTTACTATTTGGAAGTGCTGAAAGGGCTGTTTAAAAAATTAGATGAAAACAACCTAAACTTCATCACCAAAGACATTTAGATGATATTCAGGACATCAAGGGTAATACGACAATAGCTCTGATCGCCACTCAAGAAAGAGTTCCAGAATTACTTTGAAAGGTGGACTAGGCACTGGCATCAGTGCATAGCTTCCCAAGGGGAGTACTTCGAAGGTGACTGTAGTGATATTTAGCAATGAGGTATGTAGCACTTTTTCTAGGATGAGTTCACAAACTTAATTGGCAGACCTCATATTTAAGAGACAGAACCTGAAAATAATCTAATGTCAAGAGCAAAATAAAAATAAATGATAGCATCTTCATACAGTAGGAAGTTTCCAACACAGCCCTGGAGACAGAAAGTGCAACACCACAGAGTAATCATGGCAACATCACATTGAGATAAGGCAGGCGGAAAAGAATGCATACAGTTTTATTGCATTTATATAAAGCCCACAAACAGTCCTAACAAAACTATAGCAAAAGAAGATTCCAGTTACCATTGGGGAGGAAAAGACACTTGATTGGCATGTGGAATGAGGGCGTTTCCGGGCAGCTGGAAATGTTTGCATTTATTAAATGAAGTGATAGTCATGTGACTATTGGCCTTGTGACAGTTCCCGAAGCCATGCCTTTATGTTCTGTATACCTTCCTGTAGGAGCCTTATCCTTGAATTAAAAAGTTTGGAAAAAGAAATAGAGGGAAAGAAAACTTAGGAGCAGGATAGCTGTTAGTTAAATGCAGAGATGCGCACTTTGGGTAGTGGCAAACACGACAGTATGGGTGTATTAGCCAATCAGCGAGGTATCCACAGGTTTACCTGCATTTACTCAGTAATGCATAGTACACAATTTAACCCATGTTTCATTTTTGATGTCATGAAATCCATGTGAAATTGTGTGCTACAGGTTAGAAGTAAACACAAGTCACACCGTATGTACCCTTCTTACTAGTCAATCCACCCCTGTGTAAAGGGAATGAGAGAAAACAAAGAGTATTGACTATCTTCAAGGTTGAGGCTCTGAATACAACTTCAAGTCTGCAATGAATTTAGTTATGAGGGACTGAGTGCAGAGCCTGGCACATTCAGTAAATGTTTGGGAAATGCCTGTAGGAAAACAATGGAGCTTTCAAGCCAGGCTGACCTAGTTTCAAGTCCTTCCTGTGCTGTGTTGTAGGTAAAAAAGTTTTGCCAAGTCATCACCATCCAAATCTCAGCGTCTTCAACTGTCTATAGGAGATGATAATGCATACTTTTTGGGTATATTGTTAAGGCTCTCTGAAAGAATTCATGTAATGTTTCTGGCAGAACACCAGTCAAGTTTCTCTAGTAAACATCAAGCTAGCCATGTTTTTGTCTGTACATTCTCTATGGTAATTTAATGTCCTAATTCTATAAAGTGCTTTTGAGAGGAAAAGCACCCAGGTATTGTGTATGTGTGTGGGGGTGTGGGTGCATAGATTGTAGTTGCTGGAGAGCCCATGCAGCTTAGATCACTTGTTAAATCCAGACTTGCTTTGGCTTAGGGACTGAACATGTCCATGTTGGCAAGACTGATGCCTCGACCAGCATATCAGAGAGATGAAAATTAGTTTGGTGATTGTGGTGCATACAGTCCTTGGATATAGTACACTCACATGTTCACCTTTTTGTTGTCCAGTTGTTCTTAATCTGTAAGCCAAGTTGTATTAAACCAAATAACAACCACCCAGGATTCTCCTTGGTTCGTAAGTGAACTGTTCTGTGTCAACCTGGTCATAGCGAACCAAGCTTCCCATCTCATCATTTCTAATAGTCATACTCCATGACAAAAGTTTTCTGCAAGGCCAAGAAGAGGCACATTTGAGAGTTTTCAAGCATCAAGTATAAACAGACTTCAGTTTCTTTCAGACCTTTGCACTCTAAGAGGCCCAAATACTCTCAGGTGAGAAAACTTGTCATAGAGCAGGGCAGCAGAAATGCCATGAGAAATGGAGGAATGCCAGTTCTGACTCATTCTTGCTCTTTGATCACAGACACACTTAACCTTGCCTCATCAGCGTCCCCTGGCCAGGTACCAGGGAATTTCAGGGTGTTGTACCTGCCCAGGACATGCGGTGCCACTGAGCCTGTCCTCTTAACCTGTTAGAGCCAAATGTCCTTCCTCCAGCATAGCACTGTGTTAATGCAAACATTAATGAGCTTGACTTGTACTTTGGACCTGATGTTACTGTCAAGTAAACTAAAAGAGGGGATGCAGATATTTGGACAGGGCACAATTTCCTTTTCTGTAGATACGATGTTGGCAATACTGGCTTAATAGAAACTGTTCAATGGGGCCATGCACCCAGGTGTGGTGCAGTACCTCGCATAGCCTAATTACAATGAAGTACGCAAGACTTCCTATGGAGTAGATTATAGGAAAACAACCTAGGCTGTATTAATCTGTAACTGTTAGAGAAATGGGAAACAATGCTTGGAATCTGGACTAGGAGTCCCTGGGTGGTACAAACTGGTTTGCCTAACCACTTGCCTGACCAGTGGTACATACTTGGCTGCTGGGTTAGCAATTCTAGTCAACCCATAATCACATCAGAAGAAAAGCCTGGCAATCTACTTCTGAACTCAGCCATTGACAGCCCTAGGGAGCACAGCACTACTCTGACAGCCATAAAGTCACCATGAGTCAGAGTCTACTTCAAGACAAGTCTCTTTTTCTCTTTTTTTCCCCTAATCTTACCTTGTCCTAAAAAAAAGGAAAATGGTCCAATAGAGAGGTTAAAGCAGTGTTATCTTACCAGCTGCATCAGTCACACGAGGTGCTTCTTAAAATGAAAATTCCTGGGGATTCAGCAGACCTACAAGTCAGAATCTAGACTCTGGAAGTGGCATTTTAAGTTCCCTGAAACAGCAGTTTTTGAGAATCCTGAGTCCATAAGATTGGTACTTATTACTAGCCAAACCACATTCTCTAGATGTGTACAGTAAAGGAATACTTTGCTCTGTACCTGTGCTTCACATTGCTCCTGTTCAACACACTGGCAATTGCATATCATCACCTCCCTCAATATGATATCTCAATCAGATTCTCCTAAGGCTGGTGATGGAGGGGAAAACCTCACAGCCACCCTGTGCCCTAAGTGGTCATCACTTGCCTAAGCAGCCCACCCTTGGTAGCCCAGAGGTCCTCCCTTCTCTGCAGCTGAGTTGAGACATAGCTTAAAGTAGGCCTCATTTTCAGGCAATAGTCACAAGGCAGTGAACCCAGAGAGTCACATGCAGCCAGACAGATCACTGGCATATAAAATATGTACATCACCATTCTTCAGCCCAGATCCTTTTCAAGGCTGGGCCTTGCTTCCTGGCTGCATGGGGGAGAAGACAACTCTGTCCTCCTAACCTAAACTCTGCTGCCCCTCAGCTATGTCTAAACATCACAGAGTCTCTCTTTTCTCTTGCTGATACCTGTCTGTTTCCTGAAGCCAAATTTCTATGGCAAATGGACAGAACATTCTTAAATAAGTCATTTCATGAGCTTGGTCACATGGTGAGAGCCCCTCCTAAAAAACTGATTTTATTTTGAAACACAGAGGACATACAAGTATGCATGGAAGAGGGGAAATTGCCCAGTGGTGGTGAATTTGATCTGGCTTTTAGTGTTTGCCAAGCAGAATTTTTTGTTTTCTGTTGACAAAAATTTGCTTCTGTGTCATCTATTGGTCATCCTATGAAGCTGCTTCATAGTCTCTCCTCATAGGTCACCAAGGTTGTGAAGAACTACAGATCTCACACTGCTTTGCTTACACCGCCATCCAGACTCTTTTGTCACAAAGAACTTGAAGTCTGTGCAGATCCTACTGTAGTGAATTCTTCAGGCAACTGGGAGAAATCACCTAGAAAGAGTTTTCTTCTCAGTTTTCATGGTTTGAAGCTATTTCAATGCTAGTATGATTTTTTTATGTTACAGAAAAATAGTGCTCTAGGAAGTCAGTTCAGGTGCCTAGCTACAAAATACAATGGACCACGTTCTTTTATTTCAATGAGTACATTTGATGTGTGTTCCACATATGTATCTGGTAGCGTTCAATAGTCATTTAATGAATGCCTAGTATGTGACAGACACTGTGCTACTCTCCCTAAGGATTAGAAACCCAGTAAGAATTCATCTCTTGGCTCTCCAGGAGATTTTAAACTTTTGAGGGGACTTAGGCTAACAGCTGATTGCCTTTAAGATTAAATGTTAATCCATATATCACAAAAACTCAAAACCAAACTCCTTGCTATCAGTCAACTGGGATTATATACAACTACTGCCAATTAAATTGACAAACTCATCCTAGAAAAAGTACTACATACAAGTGATATACAAGGTCTGACAAGTCCACGAACTTAATTGTTGCAAGTGCTCCATATCTCATTGCTGAATACCACTGTGGTCACCTTTAAAGTACTCCTCTTGGGAGACTATGCACTGATGTCAGTGCCTAGTCCACCCTTCAAAGCAATTTTGGAACTATTTTTCTAGAATGATCATTGCACACGGCAGTAAGTACAGTTGTCTGTGAGGGAGTTTGTAGCCAGTACACAAATAGGTGTATTGGAACACCTTCCCTACTCATCTGATCAGGTCCCCGATGACTTTTTTCTTTACCTGAAGATAAATATTGAAAGGAAGACATTTTGATGACATTCAAGACATAAGGGTAATACGATGACAGCTCTGATGGCCATTCCAGAAAAAAAAGTTCCAAAACTGCGCTGGCATTGGTGCATAGCTTCCCAAGGGGAGTACTTGAAAGGTGACCATAGTGATACTCAGCAATGAGGTGTGGAGCACTTTTTCTATGATGAATTTGCAAACTTAATCCTGACTGATTAACATTATAAACATAGCCTAATCCTCATTGGCATAACCTAATCCTGACTCATTAACAGAATCCATTCACAAATGAGATCATAACCAAAGGCAGAGGTTAGAATTTATATTTTGGGAGGACACAATTCAATCCATAGTATCCTTTGCATTATAGCCAAGAAAACACTATGGAGAAGTTCTACTCTGTAATGTATGAGTTAGAATGAACTTGACATCGACACGGTTGTCCCGATGGCATGACCTACATTATGAGAATAACATGGGACCTTCAGCTCCCACAGTGTTACGTCTGCTAACCAAAAAGGTCAGCAGTTCAAATCCACCAGGTGCTGTTTGGAAACTCTGTGGGGAAGTTCTACCCTGACCTCTAGGGTCACTGTGAGTTGAACCCAACTTGGTGGCAGTGGGTTTGGTGGGTTTTAGCTCTCAGGTCACTTTCCTCCTTTAGGCTTTCCTCTTTCATTATGCTTAGCAGTCACTCTATGCAGTCATCATTCCTCGTTATATTCCTTGAGGATCTATCTAATAGTATAAACACTATGCAGAAAAACTGCACTGCCAGGAATTGTCTGCTTCCTTTTCAAAGCATCTCAAATTGGTGGGTTTTAGTGTAGTTCAGTTCTGTTGCTCATTATCAAACCATGTAGCTGAATGAAGACAAGGTTTTTGCTGATTACTGACTACAGCAACTCCAGAAAGGACTGTAATGTCAGAAGGCTACTTTATTCGTCTAATTTAAAAAGGACAACAACAACAAAAAATTCTATCATTAACAGGCCTAAAAAACAGCCAGAAATTATAGAAATTCCTTTGATTAAGGTTTGCTTGGAAGCTGGAGAACTAGATATGGTTTATTTTATTTTTAAGTAACTACTTGAAAGACAAAAAGAATGTTAAAGAAGTTTGTGGAACACCTACTGTGGTCAATGAATGCATTAGGCAGCCCTGAGAGTTAGGAATTAGTGTCCCTATTTTATAGACCTGAAAATAATCATACAGAGGTCTCACAGAAGAAAACAACATGAAGGCATCTACTCTAGACAGTAAACATAGGCCATTACTGGGCAATTTGATTAACACAGTTTTATGTTTATTATGAAACAACATGTCACTTTTATAAAATTTAAAACTACATGTAATAGCAAACAAAATTCTTGACTAACATTATAAATTCAAAACGGCAGAACACTTATGTGTTCTGCTCATGTGTTCCAACTTTCTTCCTCTTAATACCACATTGATTTCTCATAAGAGATAGCCATTGAGGTGAATGGGGAAGAGCAGAAAACCACTAACACCAGAAAACTGTTTCCTTTTATCTTGGCTTCAACTGGGCCATTGCTGTAGCCCAAATGTTTTCATTTGCTCTGATACTTCTGAAAGTTTCTTCCTGCTATCAGATGTCCATTGAGGCTACAGAGCCACACACCTATCCTTGCTATTCTCAATAAATAATAATTCTGAAGAATCTTCAGATTTTTCCACAGACTGCTCAGGTACATGGAGCAGTGACCGATCTACCACAAAAATGGTGTAGGACGACTAGCAGAGGTCACACAGCAAAGTTTAAATTTTCATATAAGAAAATAATTGTAGATTTTCCCTTGCAAACACAATGGAAACAATAAAAATCTGTAAAATTTAAAAAGAAAGGCCATCTACCACTGCTCTGCACTTTCTACTAAGAGACAGATACCTGGATGAGGGCTCAGACTCCCTCCTTCTTCATTTCTTTCTATATCTCAGCATTGCTATGATCAGTGCAGGAGCAACATCAAGTGCTTGCAAGGCCCCTAGATCTTCTTTGGCATTCAGGTCTTTGCTGCCTATAATTCCTGGACAACAGACATTATAGGAATAGACGCTGGACGAAGAGGCAACTACAGTGGAGGTGCTTCTTCCAGACCAAAAAGAGAATGTCCTCTTCCTGTTCCAGAGTAAAATTCACTGGCCTTGACTGTTAGTGTAGACAGAAACCTAGCTGGAGAAACTGCCCCCAACATAGTAATTCCCTTTAAGTTCCCTTCAGGGGACCCGAATATCCTTCTTTTCCATCTCTCCTGCTACAGAATTAGATGAGGTCTTAATAGCGATCATACATTTACTGAGGAAGAATGTAGATTAATGAGCATGGGAAATCTCTGAGTATTCAGATATGGATGATGGATGGACGGATATATGTACATACAGATAAGGTACACAGATATGTGCCTCAGTATGTACCTGTCTTGTTCTAGACATTGATAATACAATGCTGAATGAGACACACAACTCACACAACTTGCATTCCTTTCAGTGAAATATGGCATTGACAGCTTCTAGATTTCCAAGGATGACAGCCCTATCATTGATGATTTACAATTTTATATTCTTTCTCTCTTTCTAGAGTTAAGTTACACACGGTGACTTTATTTAGACTGGGGACACAGGACAAGCTTTCCTCGCTCTGTAGAGTTTCTGGTGTCTCAGAAGGCTTGACTGCCTGCCAGTTTCTCTTGCATGTGATACAAGTATAGAGCTGCTCACCTGTGTGGGTTTTCTGGTGCTTAATAAGATTTGAGTTCTGAATGAATCTTTTTCCACATTTGTGGCATTTGAAAGGTTTCTTTCCTGTGTGGATTCTTTGATGTGTGTGAAGATTTGTGTTGTGACTGAAGCTTTTGCCACACCATGAACACTTATGTGGTTTTATTCCCCAGTGTGTCATTAGGTGATTCCTAAGATCTGAATTCCATCTAAACATCCTATCACATTGTTGGCATTTATATGGTTTTTCTTCAGTGTGAACTCTCTGGTGGTAAGCAAGGTAAGAGGTCACTCTAAAGCTTTTCTCACATTGCTGACAGTTAAAAGGTCTTTCCCCTGAGTGTCCTTTGTTGTGAAGATCTGTACATTTTGGCAAATCTTGTTTGCATACTGACTGCTTCCTTCTTTTACTTCTTGGGAAATTCTGATGTCATTTCCTCACTGTGCTTGTACCACCTTGATTTTCTCTGCCAGGTGTTTTATGGGGAGCTTTCACTTTGTCCTTTTTGGATACTCTCCCCCTTGATGATTGTATTTCTACCTCAGGAAGAGATGTAAGCTGATGATTTCCAGAGTGATTTGGGAATTTGACTCTGTAGGAATAAAAAGAAGAATCAACCATTTCTGTTCCAGAGAAAGAAAATCACAGTACTGGAGTATGGCTTGCCCCACCCTTAATGCTTTTAGCTTGCAAGGAATAAAAGGAAAAAGAGACAAAGGACAATTTGAGAACCTCGCTACCATCAAGCAAGCAGCACCGGGAGCAGAGCGCGTCCTTCAGACCAGAGGTTCTTGCGTTAGGACACTCCCTGGACAATGACTGATGCAATACCGGACTTTCCTCCAGAGCCGACAAGGGGAAAGTCTTTCCCTGGAGCAGACACCCTGAATATGGACTTGCAACCTACCGGACTGTGTAAGAATAAATCTTTCCTTGTTAAAGCCATCCACTCTGTGGTATTTCTGTTAGAGCAGCCCTAGCTGACTAAAACATGTTGCTTACAATATACTCACCTTAAAGATACGCACAAACTGAAAATTAAAGCTAACAATACACAAAGAAGAGCAGGTGTGACAATACTAATCTCAGATAAAATAGATTTTAATGTAAAATCCACCATCGTGAACAATGATGGACACTATTGTTGAAAGGTTCAATACACAAGCAGGACTTAACAATATTAAATATTTATGCACCCAATACTACAGCATCTAAATACATTGAAGAAACACTGACTACACTAAAAAACGAGATAGATCACTCCGCAATAATAGTGAGAGACTTCAACACTCCACTCTCAATATTAGATGGATGGTCTAGAAAAAGAACTCAATAAAGACACAAGATCTTATTACCACAATTAACCAACTAGACCTCACCGACATATACAGAACTTTCTATCCATCAGCAGATAACTACACCTTCTTCTCCAGTGCATATAGAACATTTTCCAGAATAGACCATGTGTTAGAACATAAAGCAAATCTCAACAAAATCCCATCTTAACCCAATATCGCAAAGACAGAGTAGCTTGGGCAGGGGGCCGGGGACTATGCTCTCGGGAAATTGAGGCGAACTGGCGTGAGGATGTGTATGTTTGGAAAGAATGTGAAATCCTGCTTACCCTAACCTTGTCTGTGTTTAGATAGGGACTTGTCTTGAGAACAGCAAAAGCCTGGCAAAAGCCCTTGAGACAAGTTTTGTCTCGGTGAACTAGAAAACCAAGACGTGCTGAAAACAGCATTTACTGAAACTAGTTCAAGTACTTTCCCTTCTCCCCTCCCTGGGAATGCCTCTTCTTTTGAAGTAAGGAACACTGAGAAGATACCTTTTCTCACTTTCTGAGCAGAAAGCTTGTTTACTTTGCTCAATAAAAGCTGGTGGGTTAAACAAACTGGTGTCTGTGTCTACTCACAGAAGACCATCCCTTTTTTGCCCACATCAAACTAAAAGTTTGTTGTCAGTGTGATTTTTCAACCTTGGCCTCTCACACACATGACACCCGTAAGTGGTGTCCCATTTCATGCCAGTCCGTGGTGTCCCATCACACACCTGTAAGTGGTGTCCCGTGTGAATCAAGCCAACAAATTGGTACAACTAGAGTTTCACTAAGAGAGTCTTCTGCATCCCACATTGGTGAGTGGCGTCTGGGGTCTTAAAAGCTGCTAAGCTGCCATCTGAAGTACACTAAATGGTCCCAACTCAGCAGGAATGGATGCTCTCCAAGGACCAAAACAACATGGGACAAAGAGAATCCAGAAGACAGAGAGACCCACGTAAGTGGGTAACTACATCAACATGTGACTGGAAGAACCAGATGGTGCCCGGCCATCACCAGTGATAGCCATGATGGGGCTCCTGAAGTTGAGTCTCACAGGCAACATGAAAATAAAAAGGGGTGCACCCTGATATCTCCACTAAAAGACCTCAATTGATGGTCCAGGGGCCTCAGAGTTCCCCTAGGTGTATGGCCTCTGGCCCTAATGCTGCCCCTGTCCATAAATCATAATGGAGGTCAACTCTCTGGGCAGAAATGAATTGGACTTGGTGACACAGAGCAACCAGATCATGTGTGCAGTTTATGGTTCTGTGCATCTATAGGATGTCAGCCAGTTGCCCTCTTACTGGATGCAGGGGAGAGGGTGGAGAGGAGAGGATAGGAGATTGTTAGGAGGATATGACACAAACAGAACAGAGAAGAGGAGTGTACTGTCACTGGGCAGGGAAAGCAGTGTGAGCAGCTCATTGGCGGGTATGCAAATTTATACGAGATTGTATATTCTCATTCAGTCATAATAAAAAATATATTTAAAAAATAGAAGTGAAAATAGAATTACAATATATCATATTATGTTGGATGCAGCTCAAAAGCAGTGCCTGAAGGGAAATTCATAGTGCTAAATGCTTACATCAGAAAAAAGGAAAGCCCTCAAATTAATAACCTAAGTTCTTACTTCAAAAAACTAGAAAAAGTGAAACAAACACAAAGCAAGTAGAATAAATAAAATACAAAGGATAAGAGCATATATCACATAACTGAGAAATCAATGCGAGAAAATCCTTGCTTTCTGGAGGAGAGAATTAATAAAACAGATCAGTCTCTAGCAAGAAAGAAAAGAAAAAATGGAGACAAAGCAAATCACCAATATCATGAATGAAAAAAAAAAATTCCATTAAGAAGGGTCCGACTCATGGCCACCCTAGAGGTCACAGTAGAACTGCCCCCTAGAGTTTCCAAGGAGCACCTGGTGGATTTGAATTTCCAACCTTTTGGTTAGCAGAGGTGGAACTTAACCTATTAAGCAACCAAGGTTTCCATCAAACACATTCTGTAACCACTAAATAATGACCAAATTTTACAACCAGCTTTACTCTCATATATTTTACAAGAAGCTATGTATCAATTTCTTGAAATTTTCCAATCACCAGAAGTAACAATACAAAATAGCCAAGCCAAGCCAAGTGCCATCAAATAAGTGACCCAAATAAGCAAAACCAGAACCATTAAATAAATTGAATTCATATTTAAAATTTCTTAAATATTCAGGACCAAATGGTGTCAATGGAGAATTCTTCCAAACACTCACAAAACCAACACCAACTTTACACAATCTTTTCCAGAAAACAGAAGAGAAGGAAAAACTACTCAATTCATTTTATAAGCCCAATGTTAATCTGATACCAGAACCAACAAAGAGAGTACCAAAAACTACTACAGTGTGTACTTCCAGAACTGCATCTGCTTGTTGAAACATTTCATTGATATTCTTGGAGTCAATTCCTGGAGTTTCATTTGTTGCCAATGCCTTAAATGTAGATTGGACACCTTTGTTCAGTGCCATCAGCTCCTGATCATATGCTACCCCTTGAAATGTTTGAACGTAAACCAATTCTTTTCAGTACAGTCACTGTATTCTTTCCTTTTGATGCCTCCTGTGTCGAACGATGTTTTCCCCTAGTATCCATCACTATTGCAACTCAAGACTTGAAGTTCAGTTCTTTCAGCTTATGAAATGCTGAGTGTATTCTTCCTTTTTGGTTTTCTGTCTCCATCTCCTCACACGTTATTACAATACTTTACTATGCCTTCTAGAGCCATTCTTTGAAAACTTCTATTGAGCTCTTTTACTTCATAATATCTTCTTTTCTTTAGCTACTTGATAGTCAAGAGCAAGTTTCAAAGTCTCCTGATGTTCATTTTGTTCCTTTTCTTTACTCTTTTCAATGACCTCTTGCTTTCTTCATGTATCACCTTACTTGACGTCATTCCACAACTCGTCTTGTCTTCAGTCATTACTGTTCAGGGAGTCACATCTCTTGAGATGGTCTCTAAACTCAGGTGGGATATACTTAAGGTCATAGTTTGGCTCTCGTGAACTTGTTCTAATTTTCTTCAGCTTCAGCTTGAACTAGAATATTAATTGATGGTCTGTTCCACAGTTGGCCCATGATCTTGTTCTGACTAGTGATACTGCACTTTGCCAGGGTCTCTTTCCACAGATGCAGTCAAGTAGATGCCTGTGTACTCAATTTGGTGAAGACTGTGTGTACAGTCGCTGTTTATGTTGGTGAAAAAAGGTATTTGCAATAAAGCACACATTAGTCTTGCAAAATTTAATCATGAAAGCTCTGCCATAGTTTCTATCAACAAGGCCATATTTTACAACTACCAATCCTTCGTCATTTCCAACTTTTGTATTTCAACCACCAGTAATTATCAATGCATCCTGATTGCATGTCTGATCAATTTCAGACTGCAGAAGCTGGTAAAAATTTTCAGTTTCTTCATCTCTGGCCTTAGTTGTTGGTGCGTAGATTTGAGTAATAGTTGTGTTAACTGGCCTTCCTTATAGGCATATGTATACAATGTCTGACAATTAAGATCACAAACTTGAGACTGTGCACTTACAGTGACACCACTGTACAAACAACTCAGTAAGGTTTCATAACTTTGGTATATCAGTGTGTAACAGCTGTGTCTGTATCAGTGTGGGTGCTGTCTTGCTGAGTGGCATTCATTATTGGTCAGCATGTTTTTGTGTCCTGTCACAAGAATGTCAGAGCTGGAATTAGAGCCACAAACAAACATTAAATGTTTGTTAAACTTGGCAAAGTAGCAGTGAAATCAGGGACATGTAGTCTAAATTTATGGGGATAATGCCATGAAGAAAACAGCAGTGTGCAAAGGGATTAAATTATTTTCTGTGGGGAAAGAAAGCATCACTGATGACGAGAGGTCAGGGTGGCCAGTAACAAGCAGAATTGATGAAAACATTACAAACATTCATCGAATTCTGTGTCAAAATCATTGGCTGACTGTGAAAAGTACAGCAGACTAAGTAAACATCGACAGAGAAACAGGAAAATCTTAACTGAAGATCTTGGCATAAGAAAATTGTGTGAGAAAAATAGTCCCAAAGGAGCTCACCAACAAATAAAAGCAAAGGAGATCCAAAGTTTGCCAAGACCTTTTGGAGAGACAAGATGATGTTTTTGGCTGTGTTATCACTGCTGATGAAACATGAGTGTGCCAATATGACCCTGAAAGGAAGTGTCAAAGTGCACAATGGAAGTCAGCCAATTCTCTATGACCAAAAAATTCCATCAGTCCGAATAGAGAGTCAAAACAATGTTGCTAACCCTTTTGATATCAGAGGGATTGTTCACTATGAATTTGTAACAACTAGACAAAACAGTTAACCAAGTTTACTATTTGGAAGTTCTGAAAAGTCTGGGTGAAAAAAATTAGTTGAAAATGACCTGAACTTTTTGTCAACAGCTCATGGCTCTTGCATCGTGACAATGCACCAGCACACACGGCACAGTCTGTGAGGGAGTTTTTAGCCAGTAAACAAATAACTGTATTGGAACACTCCCTACTCACCAGATCTGGCCCCCAATGACTTTTTTCTTTACCTAAAGATAAAGGAAATACGGAAAGGAAGACATTTTGATGACATTCAGAACATTAATACAGTGACAGTTTGGATGGCCATTCCAGGAAGAGTTCCAAAATTGCTCTGAAGGGTGGACTAGGCACTGGTGTGGGTACATAGCTTCCCAAGGAGAGTACTTCAAAGATGACTGTAGTGATATTCAGCAATGAGATATGTAACACTTTTTCTAGGATGAGTTTGTCAACTTAATTGTCAGAGCTTGTATTATTCTATCATTGTCAGTGTTGTATTTCAACATAGATGTTAATGTTTTTTTCTCTTTTAATATTTTATTGTGATTAAAGTGAAAATTTACCATCCAATTTTTCATAAGAAAACTTATACACACATTGCTATGTAACTCTAGCTGCTGGCCCCAGCCTGTGACAGCACATTCCTCTTTTCCATCCTGTATTTCCTGTGTCCATTCAATCAACTCCTGTCCTCCTCCACCTTCGCATCTCGCCTCTGGACAGGAGCTGCCCAGTTAGCCTCATGTATCTACTTAAGCCAAGAAGCACACTCTTCGCCAGTATAATTTTATATCTTACAGTCCAGTCCAATCTTTGTCTGAAGACTTGGCTTTGGTAATGGTTTCAGTCTGGGCTAACAGAAACCCAGGAGCATGTCTTCCAGAGACCCTCTAGTCTGTCAGACCATCAAGTTTGGTCTTTTTAATATGGTCAGAGTTCTGCACCTCACGTTTCTCCTGCTACTTCAGGGACTGTCTGTCCTATTCTCTGTGGTGGCCTAGGCACCATATACTTCTTCTGGTCTCATTCTGACACATTCTCTGAATTACAGGGGCCTTTCTGCCTCCTGGACTCATATTTTCCTTATGTCTTTTACATCCTTCATTCTCCTCTGCTCCAGGTGAGCTGACACCAATTGATTCTTCTTAGATGACCACTTTGTAGCTTTTCAGACCCCAGATGTCACCCACTAAAGTGAGATACAGAACGTTTTCTAAAAAAACTTGTTCACACCAGTTGGTTTAGTCAGCTAAGGCTGCTCTAACAGAAATACCACAGAGTGGATGGCTTTAACAAAGGAAGGTTTATTCTTACACAGTCAGGTAGGCTACGAGTCCAAATTCAGGATGTCCGCTCCAGGGGAAGGTTTTCCCCTTTGTCAGCTCTGGAGGAAAGTCTGATATTGTGTCAGGCTTTGTCCAGGGAGCATCTTGGTGCAGGAACCTCAGGTCTGAAGAACACACTCTTCTCCCGGTGCTGCTTGCTTGATGGTGTGAGTTTCCCAGTTCTCTGCCTGCTTCCCTTTCCTTTATCTCTTGCAGGATGAAAGGATTAAGGGTGGGGCAACCCATGCTCCAGGGGAACTCCCTTTACAGTGGAGCAGGGAGGTGATCTTATAAAGGGATTTACAGTCCCACCCTAACCCTTTAACATACAGCACGGTAAAGTCACAAAACGGAGGACAATCGTAGAATACAGGGAATCATGGTCACATGATTATACCTATTTTTGGGGGGGACACAATTCAATCCATGACACCAGTTGACCTAGACGTCCCCTGAAATCATGTTCCTTGAATCCCATTCCTGTTACTCTCCCCTTGGAAGTGTTTGGTTCTATTTAGGAAACTTCTTAGCTTTTGGTTTGCTCCAGCTGTGCTAACTTCTTCCCTGCTTTGTGTTGTCACTCCCTTTATCTACTATATAACTTAATTCTTATTTACTATCTAATTAGTGAATAACCCTCTCCCTCCCTCCCATCCTTATAACCACCAAAGACTGTTTTCTTCAGTACTTAAACCTTGTATGGAGTCTTTGTAATAGTTGTCTCAAAAAGTATCCTTTTGCAACTAACAAATTTCAGTCAACTAACACCTTCCAGATTTCTCCATGTTATGTTTCACAATTTCATCATTAATCTTTATCATTGCATAGTATTCCATTATGTGAATATACCATGGTTTGTTTGTCCACTCATCCACTGATGGGCACCTACAGCTTTTTTTTGAATGTTGTTTGCTTGATATATTTTTCCATCTTTTGAATTTTAGTTTGTTCATGTCTTTAAGTCTAAGGTGTGTCTACTACAGGCAGCATATAAACGGATTATGTTTGTTTTTCTTTTTATCCAATCTGCCACTCTCTGTCTCTTTATTGGTGCATTTAGTCCATTTTACATCCTATGTAATTACTGGCAGATATGAGTTTAGTTCCGTCATTTTGATGCCTTTTTTCATATGTTGTACACAATTCCTTTGTGTCACTTAATTTTCTTTTCACCTTTTTCATTGTTGTTAGTTTTGTACTTGCTGAGACTTCACGTTTTTCTTGTTTTTTATCTTGAAGTATAAGATTGTTAATTTCCTTTGCAGTTACTTTAATATTTACCCTATTTTTCTAAATTTAAGTGAGTAATTAATCTCTGTGTATTGCCTTGACTTCTCTATATCGAAGATCTATGACTATATGTTTAAGTCTCTCTTTTGTTATAATGTTGTAATATTTTACATAACGACATCGCTGTTTCCCTATTTTCTGTGCTTTGATTGATTTTTTGTGATTTTCCTTATTGGGTTGATATCCTTGCTGTTCTGTGTTCTGGTCTTGAATTGTTATCTGATGTCACTAATTTTCTATCCTAAGGGCTCCCTTTAGTACTTCTTGCAATTTGGTTTCTGCAAAATCCATAAATTTCTGTTTAACTGATAATGTCCTAATCCCTCCATCTTATTTGAGAAACAATTTTACTGGATACGTAATTCTTGCCTGGCAGTTTTTTGTTTTATTTTTCCTTCAAGACTTCATCCTTCTGCTCCTTTGACTTTTTAGTGAGCTGTCTAATTCTGTAATTTTATTATTAATCCTTTGAATTTCCATTTCCTGTCTCTGTATGCTGTCTTGCATCCTGTTAAGTTTGTCATTACAAAGTCTTGAAGGAAAAAAAAAAAAAAAGGAATTTCCATTGCCTTTTTGGCTTCATGGTTTCTGCTGAGTAGTCTGACATTAGTCTCATTGACTCTCCTTTATAGAGCATTTTCTGTTTATCCCTAGGAACTTTTAAAATTCTCTCCTTTAGTTTTGTCGTGTGATTGTAATATCCCTTGGTGTCTTTCTTTTGGAGTATAACTTGTGTGGAGTTTGATGAGAGTCTTAGATATTTTCTTATCTTTCACAATATCGGGAAAGTTTTCTGCCAACAATTCTCTTTGTGTTACTCCCCTTCTTCTGGTACTCCAATCATTCATAGATTGTTCCTCTTCATAGAAATCCACATAATTCTTAGTGTTTCTTGAGTTCTTATAAATTCTTTTACCTGATTCTTCCTCAAATATGTTGGTGTCACATGCTTTATCTTTAACCTCGCTATTCTGCCTTCCATTGCCTAAATTCTGCTCCTTTGATTTTTTAGTGAGCTGTCTAATTCTGTAATTTTATTATTAATCCTTTGAATTTCCATTTCTGTCTCTGTATGCTGTCTTGCATCCTGTTAAGTTTGTCATTATGCTCTGCTGCATTTTGCATCATCTCATTGATTTCTTGAAGAGTTCTAAATATTAATCTTTTGTATTCTACCTCCAATAATTCCAGGAAGTTCTCTTCAGCTGTAAAATTTTTTGATTCTCTGTTGCAGGAGCTTTCTGAAGTCATCCTGATCTGCTTCTTTAAATGATTAGATATCAACAGTTGCCTCTGAGCCATCAGTAAGTTGTTTACTTATTTTATGTTTGCTTACTGTGTTCTAGCTTCTTGTTTTGAAATGTCAAAATATGCTGGTTGTGTGTGCTAATTTGGTTATTGGTGTCCTCTGAAACTCTAACATCCTATGACCAGGTAGACAGAGCTGTCACTAGGCATGTGACCCTTTTGCACTTTTTTTAAAACCCAAGTAGTTAAATGGATAGAATCTTCATCCAGTATCTAGAATACACTGTACTGTAGCATAATAATTAAGTGCTATATATGGTAACTAAAAGTTTGACCAGTTTGAATTTGCCAGCTGCTACTTGGAAACTCTATGGAACAGTTCTACTCTGTCCTATAGAATCACTATGAGTCAGAATTGACTCAGCAGCAGTGGTTTTTTTGGGAGGCGGGGTTTCACGGTTGTGGGAAAATATGCCATGAGAAAACCTAGAAATAAACCTATGGTGTACAGATGAAAAGGGTACAGGGAATGGGAATCAAGTATATATTCTCCATTAGGAATACTCTGTTTAAATCAAGGGGAAACTGAGCTCCAGAGGTGACAGGGAATATGTTCTACTTTATTAATGCTTTAGGATAACACGCCTTTCTGCTAGATGAGGACAGGTCCAGTAGAGCTTTTTCAAAAGTCTGTAGTTCAGGTAACCTATTGATTTAGTCAGCTAGCACTGCTGTAACAGAAATACCATGAAGTGGATGGCTTTAAGAAAGGAAAGTTTATTCTTACACAGTCCAGTAGGTTACAAGTCCAAATTCAGGATGTCCGCTCCGAGGGAAGGCTTTCCCCCTTGTTGGCTCCAGAGGAAAGTCTGGTATTGTATCAGTCTTTGTCCAGGGAGCATCTTGGTGCAGGAACATCAGGTCTGAAGGATGTGCTCTTCTCCCAGTGCACTTTCTTGACAGTGTGAAGTTCCCAGTTCTCTATTTGCCTCTCTTTCCTTTTATCTCTTGCAAGATGAAAAGATTAAGGGTGGGACAAGCCATACTCCAGGGAAACTCCCTTTACAGTGGAGCAGGGAGGTGATCTTATAAAGGGATTTACAGTCCTACCCTAATCCTTTAACATACAGAATAGGAAAATCACAAAATCAAGAACAATCATAAAATACTGAGGGGACACAATTCAGCCCATGACACCTATGTACAACTGGTTCCTGTAACACACTGAATTTATTTTGTACTTAAGTATGACACACCGGGCTATGAGAGATTTCTAATATTCCTAGAGCTCATTGGTTTACATCTTAGTGGAAGGGGCAGACAACAATCACTTCATACAATTTTTCAAAATATAGATCTCTGAGTGGTGGTCCCCTAGGTATCTAATAAATACATATCAAGTGTGTATAGTGAGTGAGGCACTGCTCTCAGTTGTGAGGATAGCAGTGAGTAAAAGCAAAAAGTTAAAAGTGGACCATTCTCATGGAACTTGCATTCTATTGGGAGACTCATAATCTATGGACAATTAATACATAAATGAAGTAATAGATAAATCCGTGTCAGAAAGTGAAAAATGTTTTGAAGAGAACTGAATTAAGGTAGAAACAGAACAGTGATTGGTCTGGGATGGAGTTATTTTAGACAATAAGGTATTCAACCCGCAACCTGAAGGAAAGCAAAATTCAGAGACATGAAGAGATGGTGTGAAAATGTGCCAGGCAGAGGAAGTAGGAAGGAGTCAATGAGCTAGTGAGTTCAGGAAACAGTGAGAAAGCCAGTGTGGCTAAACAGGACTGAGTGTGGGAGGCAGTGGTAGGAGAGGAGGTTAGAGAAGGAAGCAGGGAACAGATCAAATAGGATTTTGTGGGCCTTGGTAAAGAGTTTGGATTTCATTTTGAATGTAATTAGTAAACATCTCAGTTTTGAATCAGGGAAAGCTTATGATCTGATTATATCTGTTAAAGATCACTCTGGTTGCAAAACAGAATGAGTGGTTGAGAGTGAAGGCAGAGGGGCCCCAGGTAGGTAGCTGTTGTAGAAGTGGGTTTAAGATGATGGGGTTTTAGACTAAGAGGGTAACAGTGGCAGAGGATGAGCCATGGTTGGATGCAGGACATACTTTGAGGGTAGAATGCAGACGACTTGCTGAGGGACTAGTTGTAGGGTATGACAAAGAATAATGGCACAAAGGATGGCAATGTGATTTTTGGCCTGAGCATTTGGGTGAGTAGTAGTGCCCATTATTGAGACAGAAAAGACAGAAGAAGAGTAGGGTTTCAGGGCAGAGAAGGGAGAAAGACCAAGAATTCTACTTAGAACAAGGAGTAGAGCACAGGTATTTGAGAAATGCTCTCCAGTGATCTACATACATTTTTTCCCTTCTTCCTGCCATCAAGTTCTTGAAAACTGACTAGCTATTGGAAACAGGTAAGACTCTCTCACAGGGGTGTACTCTCTGTAAAATTAAGACAAAAGAGAAAAAATCAAATTTAACAGAAAGGGAAACGTGAACCTTTACCAAGACAGATGGCAGTGTCATAGATTTCCCGCACATCATGCTTGTTGAGGGCCTTCTGAGTGGGGTCCAGTAATTCCCATTCTTCCAGGGAAAAACTCAGGAACGCATCTTCAAAGGTCAACATATTCTAAAGAAGAGAATGGTCCTTAAGTTCAGTACTTACCATTACAGAAGTAGTCCAACCATCACCTCTGAGTTGCATGATAGGCCACACACTGAAGACAGTAACAGTACATGACAACAAGAGAGAGGGAAGCCACCAAGAAACCAAATGTGTCAGCGCAAACACCTTGGGAAGTACCCAACACCCACTGCACCAAGCCTGGCTGCTGAGGGGAGAACATGCCTCAGAGCACCTGACGGCCAGTATGGGTCATGGGCAACAGGGAAAAGATATGGGACGTGTAGAAGACAACTGCTGGGGATCTATGGTTTCAGGTCTGTTGTCCTAAGGGAACAACAGAAAATGATCCAATATCAACCTTATTTCTCATGAAAGACTCACCTCCCAAATAAGCCCACCTTTATCCTATTTCATTGGACATACCAGAAATCTTCCTTCTTACCTCATTCCTCCTTTGACTGGATTCTCCATAAAAGTGTTCAACTTGGGCCACAGCCTCCTTGAAGCTCTGTGGGTGATGCTTCTGCATCCGGGTCTGGAGCTCCCTGGGCATGACAGTCAGGAACAGCTCCAGCATCAGTAGTTCCAAGATCTGCTCTTTTGAGTGGCTTTCTGGCCTCAACCACTGACAGTATAATTCTTGAAGTTTGCTAACACACTGGAGGGATACAACTGCTTAAGGATAGTAGAAGCCCTGCAAGTGCTGGATCCTCTCAGGATCAAGACTATTTGTCTGCAGGATGAATTTCTTATTCCGACTGTAGCTCTCTTTCACAGATTCCTCAGTCTCCAATACAGACCTCATCTGGGGATTCCAGCATGCAGTCATCTCAAGAACTCCTATCATCATTCTGCTTTAGGAACAGTTTTACTCCTGTGTATGACAATCGACTGGTACCACCTTTGATAAGTGAGGCCCTTTCAGGTTTGGTAGAAAATCAGTGATGAGGTCTTCATAAGGATACTGAGAAAGAGTGGTAAAAAATAATACATGTCAAGAAGAAAGACACAGGAGGTTGTAGTGAAAACAGTGGCTTAGATCGATGCACTAGCATGTCCTCCTACAATGAAGACTGGAGAAACTAAATTAAAAAGACAAAAATAATGACCTCGGATCCCTGAGCATCAATTGGAAGGTGGAAGCAGCAGACCAAGCGCTGACTGGGAGGAGAGATAAAACAAAAACAGTAAGAATGTGGAGATTTACAGATTGTGTGAGCCCAAATTGCCAGCTGGTGTGGCACAGCCATTTGGGGAGAGCAACAAGCAGCATCCCTGGGTGAAGAGCGCAATAAGGAAACTTCACTGAAACACAGCCAGAGGCAGTGACACTGAGTAGACATTATCTGGAAAGAAATAAATGGCTACACTAACTTCTTATGCCAATGCAGCAGGTCCACAATCTCCCTCAAGGTCCTGACCACTCAAGACATGGTTTCTCACATCAGTGAAGAGACCTAGTCTTATAACTTCGTACAAACATTCAAGGGAAGACATACATGCCTAATAACAGAGGACCCCTGTGGGTGTGCAACCCAGTATACTTACAAGTGACAGGGGAAATTGCACCCTGTCAATCAGCAGTAACAAGGTCATACCTACACTCTTATCACAAAGCAACAGCAACTGAAGTAATACAAAGGAAGGTAGATACATAAAAAAGAAGCTAAGAAATTAGCAAACAACAGCAACAAAAAAAAAAAGTAGATAAAAATGACAAACACTGTTCACCCAAAACTGAAACCATTCCCAAAGCCCTTTCTTTGCACAGTGATTAGAAAGGCATATAAAATAAAAATAAATAAATAAAATGATACACACGAGGAATGTGCTTCTAAGTTCAATCAAGTACATGAGACCAAATGGGCAATTCCTGTCCAAAAGCACTATGAAAAGGCAGGAAGAGAAAGGAACTGGTCAAATGGACATCGAGAAGCCAGGATGGAAAAGGGGAGTGTGCTGTCACATTGTGGGGATTCTACCGATGGCATAAAACAGTATGTGGATGCCACAGAATGAACTGTGTCCCTCCAAAACTACGTGTAATCATGTGTCTGGGCCATGACTCCCTGTATTCTGCAATTGTCCTCCATTTTGTGATTTTGCTGTGCTGTATGTTAAAGGATTAAGATGGGACTGTAAATTCCCTCAGAAGATCACCTCCCTGGTCCACTGTAAAGAGTTTCCCCGGAATGTGGCTTGCACCACCCTTAATCCTTTCATCCTGCAAGAGATAAAAGGAAAGGGAAGCAGGCAGAGAATTGGAAACCCCACAGTATCAAGCAAGCAGCACTGGGAGAAGAATGCATCCTTTAGATCTGAAGTTCCTGCACCAAGATGTTTCCTGAACAAAGACTGATATAATACCGAGTTTCTTCCAGAGCCAACAAGGAGGACACCCTTCCGCTGGAGCAGACATCCAGAATTTGGACTTGTAACCTACCAGACTGTGTAAGAATAAACTTTCCTTTGTTAAGGCCATCCACACTGTGGTAATTCTTTCAGAGAAGCACTAGATGACTCAAACAGTGGATGAATTCTTGAATGGGAAAGTAACTTGGGTTGTAAGGTTTCACATAAAGTACAATTTAAAAAAAGAGTTGAGAGACAAACTAGAAAAAGAACACAAATAAATATCTAATCAATAAAGACATATATAATTAAATAAAAGAAAACCACAATGTTTCAAAGACAGCTGTTGTTAGGTTGTTAGGTGCTGTTGAGTTGGTTCTGACTCATAGTGACCCTATGAACAACAGAACGAAACATTGCCCAGTCTTGTGCCATGTCCACAGTTGTTTTTCTGCTTAATATTAGAGGTTTTAGATGTAAAAGGTTTTGTTTAGTTTAAATTATGCAGTAGAAGAAAACCAGGGAAAGAGAAAGAAAAAGTTTATTTGTGTCCCGGGCAGCTTTACAGAGCTCCCAGGAGGGAGTCTGAAAAACCGCACTCTAGTCTGGGGGTTGGGGATTTATAAAAGGGTGGTGGCGGACCTTGCAGAGGACAGCGATGAGGACAGTGCCTGTGGCAAGTAGCCAGTGGGGTTGTGGGTGGCAAGTAGCCAATGGGGTTGTGGACAATTAGTCACTTAATTAACATAGGGGGGTGTTGTTTTCAGGGGAGTGAGGTGAGGAGAGGTCTAGTTGAGCCTATGGGGAAGAGGCAGTAGCTAGTCTTCATTTGAATGGAATTCCCGGAATAGCTGGCAGATGAGACGTTTTGACTCGGGCCATTCCAGGAATACTTGGGGGAGAGGGGTTTGGGTTTCAGCCTAACACTTAAAGACAGCAGTCAATTACAAATCATATGAAGTGACAGGAAAAAACGGCTCAACATCACAAGATGAAAAGAATACCTCCCTGAGGGAGAACAACGCTGGAACTACCGGACAAAGATGTAAAAATGCTAGCATTAAAACTTTTCAAAGAAATTACAGAAATTTGCTGTTAAAAAGATGGAGAGTAGACACACATCTCCTTATTTCCTTCTGAGAACTAAAGCCTGGATGATATTTGCATGGAGCACTGAACATTTGGGGAGTCCTGGGACCTAGCATATTTGACCAGGCACCACTATCAGACTAATCTTCCTCTCTTAAAACTGAGCCAGCGGCCATCTGACTTCGCTTCTGCTATTACACGGCATCGGAGAACTGCAGTTTCTGCAAACGGCCAGTAACATACATTCATTATCAGCTAGAAGGTGGAGTCTGACTGCCTGTTTTGGCCAGCATGTTGGACAGCACCTAGTTCAACACCTGGACAGCTCTCCACATAGATGTGACATTTACTTTTAAGGCTGAGAGGCTTAAGTATTTGCCTGGAGATCTGTCTGCTGAGAGGCCCGCCACCTTTTCCTCCCACCCTTCTTTGACTCAGATTGTAGGGTTGGCTGACAGCCCCTTGTTTCTCCATAAATAGGGCAGCCTCTTTGCCACCCAGTAAACAGAGACTTCCACCCCAGAGAGTATATCTGGGGCAAATCACAAGAGTATTAGAGACAGCTGCTGAACAACAATTCTCTTAGATCCAATACCAGAGAAATCAAACAGTGTCTAGATGGCATGCAGGTAGCAGACCATAATTAATCATTTAAAGAAGCAGCCTTCAAATGCTCCAGGAAATTCCCAAAATAAAGATTCAAAAAAATTCCCAGATGAAGAAACCTATCTGAATCTATCGGTGGTCAAGTGCAAAAGAACTATACTTAGAACCCTCCTAGAGATTAAACAAAATGCAGTAGAACAAAATGAAAAATTTAGTAAGCTATCTGAACTGATGGAACATCAATGATCTGAAATACATCAGATCAATAACAAAATTAGTGTTAGATAATTCAATCCAAAGCCAAAAGAACAGGATTGAACAGATAGAAGCTAGATTCAGTGATCTTGAGGACAGAGCAACTCATACCAGCATTTATGAGGAGAAATCTGAGAAAAGAAATAAGAAAAATGAAGAAGCATTAAGAAACATGTGGGACTCCATTAAGAGGAATAATTTATGTTTAACTGGAGTTCCTGAACAAGGGGAGATTAATGACAATATACAGAGTATTTCTGTAGAGGTGCTGACAGAAAACTTTCCAGAGATTATGAGCAAAGAGAACATAGGTATCTAAGATGTTTATCAAACACCACAAAAGCTAGAACCCAAAAGAAAGATGCCAAGACATAATCAAGCTTAATAAGATGAAACATAAACAGATGCTTCTGAAGGCAGCAAGGCTCAGAGCAAAGCTCTAACACTCCAAGGGAAACCCTGTAGGCTTTCATCTGACTTCTCTGCAGAAACAATGCTGGCTAGAAAACAGTGGGGAGACACATTCAAAGCCCTGAAGGAGAAAAACTTCCATCCAAGAATTATTTATCCTGTGAAACTGTCTAACAAATATAATGGCGAAATTAAGACTTTTGAAGATAAAGAGAAGCTTAGAGACTTTGCAAAAACTAAAGCAAAATTACATGAAATATTGAAAGAAGCTCTTTCCTTTGAAAACAAAACCATTAAATGGATATTTAAGGTGACAATTCAGGACACATCATCCAAAATTCTAATCAGTTAGGGAAGTCACAAAACTTAATCAAAGCTACAATATTAAAATGAGGGAATCTGTGATCATATCATGACAACTATACCACCATCACATTAAAAGAGGGATACACTACACTAGTTACAGTTGTTTCAGATGCAGAGAAAGTTTAAGAGTTATGCTGTAGTTAAAACTGGGTTTAATCTTAGTATGTTAAGGGGGATAACAGATGTGGCCATAAAGCAAATTAACAATGCATTGTATCAGAATAAAAAATGCAATACAGGACTCTCAACGAACACAAAACCAACACTGAAAAAACAACCCATAAAGAAGTATGGCCCGGAACAGAACATTAGGAGCAATATAGAAAACATCAACATAGAAATAATTACATCAAAATGATGGCACTAAGTACATATCTATGAATAATTACACTGAATGTAAATGGACTGAATGCTCCAGTAAAGGGACAGCAAGTGACATCCTGGATCAAAAGACATGACTCGTCTATATGTTGCTTACAAGAAATACACCTTAGACTTACAGATATGAAGAAATTGAAAATTAAAGGATGGAATAATATATACCAAGTTAACAATATACAAAGAAGAGCAGGTGTGGCAATACTAATCTCAGATAAAATAGATTTTAATGTAAAATCCACTGTTGTGGACAAGGATGGTCACTATTTATTGCTGAAAGGTTCAATACTCAAGCAGGACTTAACAACATTAAACATTTATGCACCCAATACCAGAGCACCTAAATACATTCAACAAATACTGACAACACTGAAAAATGAGATAGACTATTCCACAGTAATAGTTGGAGATTTCAACACTCCTCTTTCAGTTATGGATAGATCATCCAGAAAAAAAGCTCAGTAAAGATGCAGAAGATCTTACTGTAACAATCAAACGAGCTGATCTTATCAACACACACAGCTCTTTTCATCCATGAACAGATAAGTACTTCTTCTTCTCCAGAGCACATGGAACATTCTCCAGAATAGAACATGTGTTAGGTCATCAAGCAATTCTCTATAAAATCCAAACCACTGATTTACTGCAAAGTATCTTCTCGGGCCATAGAGCTATAAAAGTTGAAATCAATAACAGAAAATTCATAGGTAGGAATTCAAACTTGTGGAAACTGAACAACATTTTGATCAAAAAGCCTTGGGTTATAGAAGAAATCAAGGACAAAATAAAGAAATTTATGGAATCAAATGAGAATGAAAATGTATCCTACCAGAATCTATGGGATATAGCAAAAGCAGTGCTCAGAGGTCATTCTATCTCTATAACTGCACACATCCAGAAAGAAGAAAAGGATCAAATCAAAGAATTAACCTCATAGCTTGAACAAGTAGAAAGAGAGCAACAGAAGAACCTCCTCAGGCACCAGAAGAAAACAGATTATAAGGATTACAGCACAACTAAATGAATTCGAGAATAGAAAAATAATCACAAAAATTTACAAAACCAAAAGCTGGTTCTTTGAAAAGATCAACAAAATTGATAAACCATTGGCTAAACTTACAAAAGAAAAGCAGCAGAAGATACAAACAGCCTGATTAAGAAATGAGATGGCAGTTGTTACAACAGACGCAGCTGAAATAAAAAATGTCATTAACTGAATACTATGAAAGGCTGTACCCTAACAGGTTTGAAAACCTGGAGGAAATGGATAAACTTCTAGATTCATGTCACTCACCAAGATTATTACAAGAAGTAGATCAACTTAATAAATGTATCACAAAGGAAGAGATTGAAAAAGTCATTAAAAATCTACCAACTAAAAAAAGTCCTGGCCCAGACGGTTTCACCAGAGAATTCTATCAAACTTTTAGAGAAGAATTAACTGACACTACTGAAGCTATTTCACATCATAGAAAGGGATGAATACTCCCAGATTCATTCTATGAAGCCAGCACAACCCAGATATCAAATCCAGGGAAAGATCCCACAAAAAAAAAAGAAAGAAAATTACAGACAAATTGATGGCACTTGGCTTGGCTTGGCATCATTCATGAACCTAGATGCAAAGATCTTCAACAAAATCCTAGCCAATAAAATTCAACAGCATATTAAAAAAATAATTCATCATGATCAAGTTGGTTGCATTCCAGGGATGCAAGGCTGGTTCAGCATCAGAAGAACAATTAATGCAATCAATCACATCAATACCACAAAAGATAAGAATCACCTGATTTTGTCAACTGATGCAGAAAAGGCATCTGACAAAGTTCAACATCCATTCATGCTTAAAACTCTCAGAAAAATAGCAACAGAGGGGAAATTCCTCAATGAAGTCAGTAAGCATCTATGCAAAGCCAACTGCCTTCATTGTCCTGGATGGTAAAAGGCTGAAAGAATTCCCTCTGAGAACGAGAACTAGACAAGGACACCCACTCTGACCACTTTTATTCAACCTTGTGCTAGAAGTTCCAGCCAGAGCAATTAGACAAGACAAAGAAATAAAAGTCATCATATTGGCAATGGACAAGTAAAAAATCTCCCTATTTGCAGATGATATGATTGTTTATACAGAGAATCCAAAGGAATCCATGAGTAAAGTATTGAACTAATAGAGGAGTTTAGAAAGTACCAGGATACAAGATAAACATAAGTAAATCAGTAGGATTCCCTTACAGCAACAGCGAGATTATGAAAGAAGAAATCACCAAATCAATTCCATTTACTATAGCCCCCAAGAAGACAAAATACCCAGGAATAAGTCTAACTAGAGAAATAAGAGACCTTTACGAAGAGAACTACAAGACCTTACTACAAGAAACTACAAGAGACTTATGTAAATGAAGTAATCTACCCTGCTCATGGATAGGAAGACTCAACATTGTGAAAATGTCTATTTTGCCCAAAGCAATCTACTTATATAGTACAATCCCAACACAAATTCCAGTGATATTTTTTAATGAGATCGAGAAACAAATCACCAACTTTGTTTGGAAAGGGAAGAAACCTCGGATAACTAAAGCACTACTTCAGAAGAAAACACACTGGGAGGCCTCTCACTACCTGACTTTAGAACCTATTACACCGCCACAGTAGTGAAAACAGCCTGGTACCGGTACAAAAGGAGACGTATAGACCAATGGAACAGAGTTGAGACCCCAGAGATGCTACCATCCTCCTATGAACAGTCTGTATTTGACAAAGGCCTCAAGATTTTAAACTGCAGTAAGAACAGTCTCTTATCAAATGGTGCTGGGAAAATTGGATATCCAGCTGCAGTAAACTGAAGCTAGCCAAGCCAAGTGCATACCCATATCGCACACCTTATACAAAAACTAACTCAAACTGTAAAAGACCTAAATATAAAATCTAAAATGATAAAGCTCATCCAAGATAAAATAGGATCAAAAGTGGAAGTTTTAATACACAATGCAGACAGACTTCAAAATCTGACAAACACAGCACGATCAACAGAAGAGAATATAGATAAATGGGAACTACTAAGAATCAAACACTTTTGCTCATCCAAAGACTTCACCAAAAGAATTAAAAGACCACCTACAGAGTAGGAAAAAATATTTGGCAACTGTATGTCAGACTGATATCTGATCTCCATAATCCATAAGATATTACAAAATATCAACAAGAAAAGGATAAATAATCCAATTAAGTGATAGGCAAAGGAGATAGACAGACATTTCTCTAAAGAGGATATCCAAGTAGCTAAAAGACACATGCAGAATTGCTCACGATCATTAGCTATTAAAGAAATTTGAATCAAAACTACAATGAGATACCATCTCACCCCAATGATCCAAAAAACACAAAACAACAAATGCTGGAGAGGCTGTGGAGAAATTGGAACTCTTCTACATTGCTGGTGGGATTGCAAAATGGTACAACCTCTTTGGAAAACAATCTGGCGCTTCCTTAAAAAGCTGGAAACAGATATACCATTTGATCTTGTAATTCCACTGCTTGGAATTTATCCTTCAGAAACTAAGGTTGTCACATGAACAGACACATGTACATGAATGTTTGTTGCAGCACATTCCACAATAGCAAAAAGGTGGAATCAACCCTGATACCCACCAGCAGATAAATGGATAAGCAAACTATGGTACATATGCTCAATGGAACACTATGCTATGATAAGAAACAATGACAATTTTAGAAAACATCTCATAACACAGTTTCATTTAGAAGAGATCATGCTGAGTGAAATCAATCAGTGTCAAAAGAACAAATTTTGTATGAGACCCTTGTTAAAGGACTTAAGAGAATTATCCACAGAAGAAAATGACTGTGTTGGCTACATGGGGTGGGTGGGGAGGGAGGCTGAGGGTTTACCATAGATGAGATAATTGATAGATGTTAGAAATTTTTTCTTTTACTCAAATTAATAAAAAAATAAAATAACACTTCTCAAAGAGATCAAGGAAAATGGGGGGAGGGACAGAGTCTAGAAGAATTCAGGAAAACAATACAAGAAGAAAACAACAAACTCAAAGAAATAGAATCCTTACCAAAACAACTAGAAATTAAAAAACTAAGTAATAAAACAATTGAAATAAACAAGTGACAGAAAGATACAGAAGTAGAACCGAAACAATGGAAGAAAGAATCAGCAAAATGTAGAAGCAAACATTTGATGTTAATTTTCATGTGGAACAGAGAAAAGACAGGCAAAACAAAGAAACCCTAGGGGCTCAGTGGGACACCATCAGAAGAAATAATATACACAGTAATCCCAGAAGAAATAAAAGCTCAGAAATAATGGCAGAATACTTCCCAAATATCAAGATGAACTTTCCATCCAAGAAGTTCAATGAATCCTATATAGGACAGACCTCAAGAGAAAGTCACCAAGATGTTTCGTAATCAAACTTTCCATATCCAAAGACAAAGAAAGAATTTTGAGAACAGCTTGTGAAAAGGGAAATATCACCTGCAAAAGAAACTCAGTAAGACCAAACTCCAATTTCTAGTCAGAAACTATGCAGACAAGATTAAGCAATAAGGTGACATATACAAAGCCCTGAATGGGGGTGGGGAGCCCTGTCAACCAAGAATTATCCATCCAGAAAAACTGTCTTTCATGAAAGAGGAAAACGTTAAGAACATTTTAGGCAAACAAAAAATAAGAGAATTTATAACCACCAGACCAGCCCTATGAAAACCAATAAAGGGAGTCCTTCAGATAGAAAACTGGTGATATCAGACAATGACTTGAGACAAAGTCATATGACAGCAACACTCACTCTGATACCAAGCTAGATACAGATATCACAATAATAAAGTCACAAAATTGATTACAGGGAATTCAAGATACAAAGTCACAATTAATAACAACAGCAAAAGAAAAAGGGAAATTAATGGTATAGTTATAGAACTTCCACGTGGAGAAAAAGTTTAGGGTATTTAAAGATAAAAAGCAAACCAAACCCACTGCTGTTGAGTCAATTCCGACTCACAGCAACCTTACAGGACAGAGTAGAACTGCTCCAAAGAGTTTCTAAAGAGCACCTGGTTGATTCGAACTGTCAAACGTTTGGTTATCAGATACAGCACTGTTATATACTACTTAAAGATATAACAGCTCTTTTAAAATGTAGGATTTTAAATCTAAATGTTAAAGTATGCACAAAGAAAATTCATAAATCTATTTACCAAAGAAAAGACAAATAAAAAGACTCATTAAAACAACAATGAAAGAACCAAACCAAAAACCAAATTCATTGCCACAACTCATAAGGAAAAACCCACTGCTGTTGAGTCAATTCTGACTCATAGTAACCTTATATAAACCACACCCACTGCCATTGAGTTGGGTCCAACTCACAGCAACCCTAACGATTGCAATCCTATGTATCTCTGTTGATGCAGACTGCCATATCTTTCTCCTGCAGATTGGCTGATAGGTTCAAACTACCAACCTTTCAGTTAGTAGCTGAATGCTTTAACCACGGCATCATCTGGGCTCATAACAAAAGAAAGCAAAAAAATCCATATACAAAAGAATTCAGCACAGAAAGTAAAGAACACAGAAACCACTAACCCCACACAAAAACGCGTAACAAAATGTCTTTATTTGGGATGGGTGGGTTCTACACCCCTTCATCCTCTTGTGGAGACATAAGGCTTGATGGTGGTAAGGCAGTTTACATTCCTCTTTCCTGAGTATTAGTACTGGCAGGAGAGCTCAGACAATGAACCAAAGAGAAGGAAAATAGTAAGAGAAAAAGACGCCTTATTTTTACCAGCAAGTGCTCCAACTAAGCAACAACATCCTCATCATTTTTGTCTGGCATTTGTTTACAGAACTCATAAAGGCACTGTGTAGATGAAAGCACCTGTACTTTGAACTTTTTGTGTACTTTAACTGGAAAAAAAAAAAACTATACCTAGCTTTTAAATAAAAGCTACAAGAAACACACTTCAGTGCCTAAAGTAGGAGAGAGAGTTGATAATGGTTAAGGCTCTACTTTAGAAAAGCAGGGGCCGCCCATGCTCTCAGGGGACATTGAGGCCAACTGGCATAACCAGCCTATTGCTAAGAGAGTCTTCTGCACCCCATGTTGGTGAAGGACACCTGGGGTATTAAAAGCTAGCAAGCTGCTGTCTTGAGGTACACCGAATGGTCTCATCTCATCCAGAACAGATGATCACCAAAGATAACAAAAACATGCAGGAAAAAGAGCCCAGAAGACAGAAGGATCCATGTGAATTGGTGACTGTATCAATATGTGACCAGAAGAACCAGATGCTGCCCAGCCACCATCAATGACAGTCATGACGGGGCACGCAATCTTGAGTTCCAGTGGCAACATGAGTGAAAAAGGGGTGCGCCCTAAGAACTCCACTAAAAGACTGCAACTGATGGTCTGAAGGCCTGGGAGGGCCCCTGGGAGCAGGGCCCCAAGACCTGATGCTGCCCCTGACCACAAATTATAAATTGTGACTGAGGTCAACTCTTCTGACAGGAATTGATTGGGCTCAGGGACACAGTGTGACCTTATGGTGTGTGCATTTTATGGCTCTGTGCATCTACAGGATGCTGTCCTACTGGCCTCTTACTAGAAGGGAGAGGAGAGGGTGGAAAGGAGGCGACAGGAGATTAAGAAGATATGACATGTACAGAACAGAAAGCAGGAGTGTGCTGTCACCAGGCAAGGACAGCAGGAGCTGCCGACAAGTGAGCATGCAAATTTAGATTGGATTGTACACTTGCACTCAACCACAATACAAGTACGGTCTTCCTAAGGGTAACCCTTCTGCTGCCTTTACTTTTTCTAAACAAGGTTGAGTCACATTTTCCCTCAAGTGACTCAACAGAAGAGTCATACAATTTCTTCAAGTACGACAGGAATACTGGGGGAAAAAAAGATTGGCTCTTGATGCCCACAAAAGCTCGAGAGGTACCGGGCCACTTCTACTTCCTATGTTTTTGCTGCCAACAGACACTAAAATCTCTGAGGCCAAAATGACCCTTTCTCCCAGGATACCACATGCCAGAGGGATGGGAGAGTTACTCTGCAGGCAGTGGCCTACATCACTGCCCTAGAGCGCAGTTACTGCCACCCCGCCCTCATCTCCCCACCGCGGATTCGCCACACCTTCCAGACCGACCCCAGGAACACCAGGGCACTAGGTACTGGGGGAGCCTCTGCATGTGCTTCAGAAGAAGCCCTCGGTTATATATGCTCGTAGGGCAGAAACATTAGGTTTCTGGGCCCGTGGGAGCGGAGGACAGCTCACGCTGGCGCCCAGGAGCACCCGCCACCAGGCAAGGAGGATGCCACCGTCTTCTGAAAATGGCTGCGCCCCCCCTCCCCGCCAGGTCCCCCGCCACGCAACTGCCCAAACGCTGCAAATGGCAGCACCAGCCGGCGTCTCTCAGGGAAAATCAGCTTCTTGGTTTCCTTCGACCAGTTTTGAGAGGTCACTTCCCTCTTTCTCTGGCACAGGTGCAAACTCACAACCCCTCCCCGCTGCTCTGGGGAACACAGCTCTCAGCCCCTGCGCCACTCTGGGAGGCGGTGTCTGCAAAGAGCGCGATGGCTTACATCTGATGAGCGAAGCCCTGAGCGTTCCTGAGCGCTAGGACCTTGGGAAATCTCCGCCTGCCCATCACCTACACCCGTCTCTTGCTCCAGAACCCTACCTTGAGGTGCATTTCCGGAATGCTGGTGGGTGGATGGACGCCTACCGGAAAAGGAAAAGGAAGGATACAATCACCTCCAGCTGACTCCTCGCTCCTTCTTGTGGACTCAGGGCAACCTCTCAGTAACTGTCCCGCTGGTTCTGTACCGCCAGCAGGACTCGGTATCTAGCAAGGGAGCAGCCCTGGAGGCTAGAAAGATTTAACAACGCATAGTTCTCAGCCCACCGGAAGCTTAGCGGTGCCTGGGAATGCCTTGTCGCGTGGGAGCGAGGTAGTCTACTTTCTCTGGGTGCGGTGATCTAGTGTCCCCGCTTTACCAGATGTGAAGTCCAGAATGTCCTCGGGTAGCCTGGTGAATAGTGGCTCACAGGGGCGGTTCAGTCACCCCAGTGCATGTGCGCGGTGTGTTCTTGGGTTTCCGGGGGCCCATTCCGGGAGGGGAGCGAGGTTGGAGGGGCATCTCTAGGGTATCCTTGTTGTGTAACAGGCGGTTTGGTCTCCGTCAGGAACAGTGGTTCCTGAAAGTTTTGAACCATTTTCTGGGCCGCGGGGGCTTCATTCACAGCTGTTATCGTGTTTTATTCTTGTCAGATAAGTTTTAACATTGTGAGATAAGTTCTATTTATATATATTTTCAAAAATATGCTTTTTTTTTCAGCAGTTTTAGGTTTATTGAAAAATTGTGCAGAAAATTCAAGGAATCCCACTTACATCCTCTTTCCCTAGCGCATAGTTTCTCCTGATTAACTTCTTCTGTTACTTTGGTACATTTGATAAAATTGATAAACCAGTATTGACATATTATCAGTAAGTAAAGCCAATTGTTTACATAGCTCACTCTTTTTTTTATTATACAGTTCCGTAATTTTTGAAGCATTTATAGTATCATGTAATCACATTACAGTATCGTGCAGAACACTTTTACTGCCCTTAAAATGCCCTGTGCTTTATCTATTCAACACCCACCTTCCCCTGGCAACACTGAACTCTTCACTGTCTCTCTCTCTTTTTTTTTTTTCCTGGAATAACATGCAGTTGAACTTACACACTGTGTAGCTTTTCCACACTGGCTTCTAGCACTCACCAATATGCATTTAAGATTTTTCTATGTCTTTTTCTGGCTTTATACATCATTTCTTTTTATCTCTGAATAATATTCCATTGTATGGATATACCACAGTGTGTTTATCCATTCACCTGTTGAAGGACAGCTTTGTTGCTTCCAGTTTGGGGTAGTTATGACTTAAAGCTGCTATAAACATTCCTGTGCAAGTTTTTGTGTGGACATGAGTTGTCATTGATTTGGATAGTCAGGAATGAAATTGCTAGATTGTACGGAAGCACATGTGTAGCTTTGTAAGAAAATACCAAACGGTGTTCCATAGTGATTGCTCCATTTTCCATCACTGCCAGTAATGAAGGAGTTCTGTTGCACTACATGCTTGCCAACATTTAATGTTGTTTGTGTTTTGGATTTTACCCATCCTGATAGGTGTGTGCTGGTATCACATTCTCATTTTAATTTGTGATTCCCTGAAGAGCCCTGGTGATGCCGTGGAGAAGAGTTCAGCTGCAAACCAAAAGGTCAGTAGTTCAAATCCACCAGCCACTCTTTGGAAATCCTGTGAGGCAGTTCTTTTGTGTCCCGTAGAGTCTCTGTGAATTGGGATCGACTTGACAGCAACATTTTTTGGTTTGTTAATTTCTTGTTTTGGTTAAGGACCTCTGATGGTGCAGTGGTTAAGTACTCAGCTGCTGACAGAAAAGTCAGCAGTCTGAATTGACCAGCCACTCCACAGGCAGAAGACATGGCAGTCTACTGCCTTAAAGATTACAGCTTTACAAACCCTGTGGAATAGTTCTGCTCTGTCCTGTGGGATTGCTGTGAGTCAGTACTGACTTGGTGGCAGTGGCTTTTAATGATACGTCAAGCATCTTTTCATATACTTCTTTTCTATCCATATATTGTCTTTGATGAGGTGTCTGTCCAGATGTTTTGCCCATTTTATGCTTGGGTTGTTTTATTATTATTCAGTTTTAAGAAATCTTTTTATATCTTGCATACAACTTCTTTATCAGATAGGCATTTTGCTAGTATTTTATCCCAGTGTATAATAAACTGCATCAATCATGCATTTTCTATCTTGGTGGTAGCTTTTAGGGTACTTCCCTGACAGAAGGCCTCCATGTAGATTTCCTGAGAGAACTCCCAGTGGGATACTGTCAGCTAATTTATTCTTATTTTATTTCTGTCTTCCACTCTAAAATTTAAATTTCTTAATTATAATTCTGACCTCTGCCTACACTTTCCCTCAGATCTCAAGGGAGACAGGTGGAGACCTCTGTGTGGCCTCCATGTAGCTGCATTCCCCTAGTAAATTTGAGGTACATCATTTTCCTCTTGTAAACTCAGAAGACCTTCTAGTTCTTCTAAAGATGGCCCCTTGCAACTCCAAATGCCCCGGACTCTATCTGCAGCATTAGTAATCACCCTTTTGAGAGTTCACATGATTGAAAACTTTCAGTAGCACAGAAATGGATCAAAATCTGCTTCCAGATTATGGCAGCAAAAAAATCTCATCAAACCAAAAGAATTGAAAACACAGTTTCAGTTTTAATGGTCTCATTAAGGAAAGGATTTGTCGATCCACATTTTCCTGCATTTTTCGTAATCCCTAGGTGGACAGATCATATGGTCTTTTGGCAGTGGCCAACTCCACCCTAGCATTGGCCTACTTCATAGGTGATTATCTTGGTTTTTCTAAGAGGAAGATCTCTGAAGAAGAGAAGCGGTCTTGACAGTTCCTTGAGTTAATAAAACATATTAATAACAATTGTCATCTCCAATTTTAGACATGCAACACAGATTTTGATACCTTTACATGGTCAGATGTGAGAAGGGATGGAACTTGAATGAGCCTTTTCAAAAAAGATATTATGTGATTTGGAACCCTCTCACAGACCTCCACACCTCAATTTCCTCAGTTGTAATGTGAGACTGATCACAGCAGGACAGCCAGTGTGGGAAACGTCACACCCCATCATAACGGTTGTGTTAGATCCTCAGTAGGACAGTACTAGTAAAACGACAAAGCCCTGATCTCACATTATAACATCTTGTTAAAATCCACCTCCTACTCACAGATAATACCCACATGAGTCACACTTTAATGTTAAAAAGAGAGTTGTTTTATGCCAGAGAATTGAAAGGTAATATAGCGTAAGAAGTACAGCTACTCTAAGACAATCTTTTTAACATATATGATGCTAATTGTGGACTATAAAGGCAGTAATTTCAGCGCATGGCCAAGACTGGGTCCAGAGATCACGGAAGAGTAGAGAATCCTACCTAAAACTAAATTTCTGTTTGGATCTTAAGGCTGAAATAACTGAACGCTCAAACCCAGTGGACCTGTTGTAATAAAATATGTGCTTTTAACTCCACTCACAGGATAAAGTTTAGCACAGAGATTTCCATGAGCCAGGGAAGAGCTCTGCAGTTACAGTAGCTGAATAGCAGATGGTATCCATCCATCGGTAATATCTGCCCCCTCCTCCATCAATCCCACTCACCATATTGAGTCCTGACTCAGAAGTAACCCAAGTGGTAGTGGCCAGTGTTTGGAACTTGGCATCAGGTGTGGTCTCAAGGTTCTAAAGGCCATTCATGACAACTCTTAGTGCTTAGCCAATCAGATGCTGGGACTTAGGGAACAAGAGTTGAGGAAGGAGAGAGCATTTTTCTTCTCCTTCCTTGTTCTCTCTTCTAAGAGTCAGCAAAATTGACTTAATTTTTTTATTCCCCTTTCTTTCCCAGACCAACTGCCACTCCTACAAGAACTGTGGATGCTCACAGTAACCCCAGTGATCTAGGAGGCAAGACATACAGATACGCAAGCATAATGGAACCTCTTTATCTGCCATTACAAATGAGTCAAACTGATAAACCCCACACTGCTGGGTAATGGTAGGGTGAGGGACTGACATTTCCCCACAGTAAAATGAGGCTGTATAAGCAAGTGGTTAGGAGCACAAGCTCAAGAGACACACTGTTTTCCAATTCCAGCTCTATGTGACACTGGGCACAACTCTTAACCTCTCCAGTGAACCAAGAACTGAGGCTATGCTGGACACTTGTCTTCAGCACTGGCACTGTGTCAGATTCCAAAAACACTGCACAAGGAATTGAGTGGTGTAGCTGTCTCACAGGAGTGAGTCTATCTTCAAACTACTGAGATGAAGCTTTCTATAAGCTCAGTAAGATGGCCACTGGAAACAGAAAGAAGTTTACCTTAAGAAATTAAAATTATATTTCCTGCACAGCATTTTCCTGAGTGAGAATCATATGCTTCATCAACAGTTTTCAAAGGATAATAAATTCTATTTTAAAGCTAAAGTAATGTAAGATATTTTGGCCATAGTATTTTTTCAATAGCCTCATATGCATGCAAAAGCTGGACAATAAATAATGAAGATTGAAGAAGAATTGACATCTTTTGATTATGGTACTGGAGAGAAAGATTGAATATGCCACAGACTACTAGAAGAACAAATCTCTCTTAGAAGAACTGTATCCAAAATACTTCTCAGAAGCCAGAATGGTGAGACTTCAACTCACATACTTTGAACATGTTATGAGGAGGGACCAGTTCTTTGAAAATGACATCATGCTTGGTAAAATAGAGGGTGTTTCAGTCACCTGGTATTGCTCCAGCAGAAAATGCCACAAGTGGATGGTTTCATGAAAAGAAACCTTATTGTCATAGTCCGGTAAGCCACAAATCCAATTATAAGTTACAAGTCCACTCAATAAGAGAGATCATCACAGTCCGGTAGGCTGACGTCCAAATTTAAGGACAGCATCTTGTCACAGAAACCTCAGGTCCAAAGGACGTGCTCTGCTTTTGGTGCTGCCTTCTTGGTAGTATGACGTTCCCGACTTACTCTGCTCATTTCTCTCCTTTATATCCCACAGCTGGTAACTTGAGATCTGCCTGACCAATGAAACTGCTGTCCATTTTCCCTCATGAACAGTGCAAAGGCAGGATTCACAACACATGGGAGGAATTGCACCATATTGGTACTCATAGCCAAGTGAAATCAATACATATATTTTTGGGGGGACACAGTGCAAGCCATGACAGAGGGTCGGTAGAAAAGAGGAACTCCATGAGATAGACTGACCAAGTGGCTGCAGCAATGGTCTCCAACTATGATGGTGAGGATGGTGCAGGACCAGACAATGCTTTGTTCTGTATTACATAGGGTTGCTATGAGTAGGAACTGACTTAATGGCACCTAACAACAACAATATACCTTTAAGAGCAGATAAATTCTAATGCAAGATAATTAAACTTGTTACTGATAGATTAATGACAGAAATTTGTTTACTAATCTGCAGCACAAGATAAAGAATCTTTTCAGGAGGCAACATATTTCTCAGAGAGAGGGAAAACTCAGAGGTGAGAAGGCAGTTTTGTGAAAGAACAATAAAAACGCAGGTTAAAATTAGGTTTGAAAAACCCACCCTCAAGTTGCAGTATTGAAGGATTCTAGGGGTGAAAAACTGACACAGGAACCATCAAAAAAGATGGAAGGAATACACAGCCACTATGCAGAGAAGAGTTGGTGAATGTTCAGCCATTTTAGGAAGTTGCATATCGTCGAGAACCAGTGGTACTGAAGGAAAAAGTCCAAGCTTCACTGAAGGCATTGGTGAAAATCAGGGCCCCTGCAATTGATGGCCTGCTAATTGAGGTATTTCAACAAACAGATGTAGTGCTGAAAGTGCCCACTCATGGCAAAAAAAACTATGAGGACAGCTAACTGGGTAACTAACTGAACAAGACCCGTATTTGTGCTCATTCCAAAGAAGGGTGATCCACAGGATGCAGAAATTAAACAGCATTATAAATGCCACATGCATGTAGAGTTTTGCTAAAGATAATTCGGTAGTGGTTGCAGCAGTACATCTACAGGGACTGCCAGAAATTCAAGCCAGATTTGGAAGACCACATGGAACAATGAATATTGTTGCTGATGTCAGACGGGTCTTGGATGAAAGCAGACAATACCAGCAAAATGTTTACCAGTGTTTTGTTGTCTATAAAAAGGTGTTTGACTGTGTGGAACATAACAAATTATGTATAACATAGCAGAGTGGGAATTCCACCACACTTAATTGCGCTCATGTACCTACACCAAGAGGTAGACATTTGAACTGAAGGAGGGAGTACTGCGTGGTTTAGAATCTGGAAGAGTGTGTATCAGGGTTGTTTCTTTCACCATACTTATTTAATCTGTATTCTGAGCAAATAAAGAAGCAGGACTGTATGAAGAAGGGTGCAGCATCAGGATAGGAGAGAGACTGATTTACATCCTGCAGTATTCTTGCTCTTTGTTGAAAGGGAAAAGGACATGAAGCACTTACTGATGAAGATGAAAGACTACAGCTGTCAATATGGATTACGCCACAACATTAAGAAAACAAAAATCCTCAAAACGGGACCAGTAAGCAACAGCATGATAAGTGGAGAAAAGATTGAAGTTGTCAAGGATTTCATTTCACTTGTTTCCACAACCCACTTGGCAGTTCCTTGTTAATATAGTGTTGCGGATGCTTTTGAATGATCTTTACAAAACTTTACTTGCATAATAATGATATTGTTCGATAATTTCCACATTTTAATGGATCACCTTTCTTAGGAATAGGCATAAATACGGAGCTTTCCCAGTCAGTTGTCCAGGTAACTGTCCTCTAAATTCCTTGGCATAGACAAGTGAGTACTTCCAGTGCAGCATTTGTTTGTTGAAACATCTCAGTTGATATTCCTCTTGAACATCAACCAATTCTTTTTGGTATAATGACTCTGGGTATCCAAAGGAATGTGAAAATAAACTGAACAATATCATTAATATCAGACACAAGTAAAATTTTGCTCAAAATCATTCAAAAGCAACTGCAACAGTATATCGACAAGGAACTTCCAGAAATTCAAGCCAGATTCAGAAGAGGATGTGGAACCAGAGATATCATTGCTGATGTCGTATGGATCTTGGCTGAAAGCAAAAAATACCAGAAAGATGTTTACCTGTGTTTCATTGACTATGCAAAGGCATTCGACTGTGTGGATCATAATAAATTATGGGTAACGTTGTGGACAGTGGGAATTCCAGAACACTTTATTGTGCTCTTAAGGAATCTGTACATAGATCAAGAGGCAGTCCTGAGAACATAACAAGGGGACAATGTATGGTTTAAAGTCAGGAGAGGTGTGCATCAGGGTTGTATTCTTTCACCATACCTTTTCAGTCTGTATGCCAAAAAAATAATCTGAGAAGCTGGATTATATTAAGAACAGTGAAACATCAGGATTGGAGGAAGACTCATTAACAACCTGCTTTATGCAGATGACACCACCTTACTTTCTGGAAAAACTTACTGATGAAGATCAAGGACCACAGCCTTCAGTATGAATTTCACCTCAACATCAAGAAGATAAAAATTGTCACAACTGGACCAGTAAACATCGTCATAAATGGAGAAAGGATTAAGGTCGTCAAGGATTTCATTTTACTTGGGTCCACAATCAATGCCCATGAAAGCAGCAGTCAAGAAATTAGAAGATGCATTGCTTTGGGAAAATCTGCTCCAAGAGACCTCTTTAAGGTGTTCAGAAGTAAAGATGTCACCTTGAAGACTAAGGTATACCTGACCCAAGCCGTGGTATGTTCAATCACATCATATGCGTGTGAAAGCTGGACGATGAATACGGAAGACAGAAGAACTGATGCCTTTGAATTGTGGTGCTGGAGAAGAATACCGAATGTACCAACAGACTGCCAAAAGCACAAACAGATCTGTTCTGGAAGAAGCAGAATCAGAGTGCTCCTTATAAACAAGGATGGTGAGACTGCATCTCACATGCTTTAGGTATGTGATCAGGAGGGACCAATGCTTGGAGAAGGACATCAAGCTTGGTGAGTTGGAGGGTCATTAAAAAAGAGGAAGACTATCAACGAGATTGACTGACAGCAGTGGCTTCCACCGTGGGCTTAATCTTAAAAATGATTGTGGACATGAAACAAAACCAGCCACTGTTTCGTTCTGTTGTGCATAGGGTTGTTATGAGTCACAAATACCTCAACGGTGCTTAAGAACAACAATAACAATTGTTCATGGGCTCCCCAAGTAGGTCAGATGGACAGAGACTTGTCAAAAACCTGATCATCCTTAAGCTAACAGCTAAATGTAGCAGAAGAGACACATTTAGTTGTGTTTACCTCCTGATACTTTGAAGTGCCTCTGCTACTCTTTTTGGAATGCATGACTAGGAGCAAGAATGAGCAAACAAACTTATGGTCAGACACACTGGTAGGCTTTGTAAACAGCACTCTGCCCTTGAGAACTTGATAGGAAGGGTCGTGATTGATGGAGGAGCACTGTCAGTCCCATCTGTGATTTCTGCCTTTGAAGTCTCAATTAAAGCCCACTTGGTGAGGAACAATAACTTTCTAAAATTCCAGGGATTATGGAGAGCCAAAGAGCTCTGTATGGAATAAGAAATTCAGTAACTACATGGGACTTGGTGAGCTGGAGAGTCTGCTGCACCAGCCTTTGTTGGGACCAAACATTTGACTTCTCTTAATCATGTTCCGTCCTTGCTTCAATTCTTCTTATCTCTGGATTCTGGGTCCAGAGTTCTCCCTGAACTGCTTAGATCTGAATGACCTCAAAAATTAGGCTGTGCCTGTTCCCACAGTGCCAGGACCTGAGGCGTGTACAAGTCTCTTTTGATGTGGAAAAATGGAAAAGAACATAGGTCACCTTCTCTCCCCTCCTCTCCCGGCTGATCCTGGAGACATTACTTAGCCTCCCTGGAACTAGATTTCCTCACCTGGAAGCAGGGATTACTCATGGTACAATCACAGTTGCCGTGGAGTTGACTGTGACTCATGGTGCCCTCAAGCTGTGTCATAGCAGAACTGGGCTCCAGAGGGTTTTCAGAGGCTGAGTGGTCTGAAGTAGACTAGCAGACCTTTGTTCAGAGGTGCCTGTGGGTGGACTTGAACAATCACCCTTTCAGCAGCCAAACATCTAACCTTTTGCACCACCTGACCCAGGCCTTTAGATATTGTGAGGATGAAATGAAAATAATACATACAAAGAACTCAATCAATCCATGACACACAGTTATCCCTCTCTGTTAGCTATTATTAGAAATAGGTTAGATATTGGAAATACCCATGAGAATAATGATAATGGTAGTTGTTTAACTATTCCCATTTAGGGAAATGGAAAACTGACTATGACCCCTCAAAAGGGGTTCTCAGATACTCAGTTGCTTTCTCTCCCTGAAGCCCCTCATCTTCGTTTTGGTATTAATCTCTTTAAATGGGCCAAGGCTGCTGGTTACAATAGTGCTGCTGGGTCATCTAAGCCACAGGACCTATGTCAGGAAGAACCACTGGGAGGGCAAGCCAGGAGACAGGTTTGGAATCTCCGACTGAGTTAGCAGGTGGTCAGCTCCTCTTGCCAGCACACTGGAGCCAGGATGCAGCAGTGGATGGCTGCAGTTTCTTTGGCACCTTAGCTAATTGATCAGCGTAACCAGTGTGACCTGCTCTGTGGACGGCCAGCTAAATAATGCCTGCACTAGACAGCAGACACACAGCTCTCTGCTCTCTCCTCTCCCATGCCTCCTTTCTTGGGCTTCTTCATATCCTTTCCTCTTCATCTATTCTTGCCATACCCCTCTCTCCCCTGTCTCCATTCCCCCTCTTCTTCCTTTTGACTCTGTTCTTTAACCCTTTGTAATTTTCCCCTTATTTCTTTTGTTTCCCTTCCTATGTCTTCTCCTCAAGAAGACCTGGTTGTACAATGGTTACACGCTTGTGATGGTCAAGACTGTGCATCAACTTGTCTCCATGTTTTGCAGCCGTATCAAGTGGCAGGGTGAGGCCTGTAGTGGCTTTCCACCCCTTAGCTCTCGTCTCCCCACCTTCCACCACTTCCTGTCTGCTCAAGTTGCCAGCAGCTCCCCGCACGCTGTCTCTTATTTTTCTTACGTCTGGTTCTTGGAACTTCAACTAGCAGCTTTGGGGATTCATCAACCCTCACAGCCCATGTGTAGGAGTCTGGTTCCCTGACCTGGGCTCACCATCCCTTGCAGCTCCATGAATCAGCAGAAATCTTTCAGTCTCACTGGCATCTTGGAGCCCGCCCACCTAATCTCTGACCTTCCACTCACCTGCCTGAGGCTTCTATGATCCAGGATTTGGGACATTTCACCTTGTACATTTTTGTGAGCTGTTTATCTTTTTCTGTATGTATTATACGTGTTACTGGTTTTGCTTCATTAGACAATGCAGCCTAAGACAATCTGGTACCGGGAGTGGGGTATGTCGAGATATTCCTTCTAAAGTGAAGGATAAGCTACTGCACCTGGATGCTCCCACAACTAAAAAGGAGGCACAGCACCTAATCTTCCCAGTGAGCAGAAGTTCAAGCAGTGCACCTGGTTGTTCACTTTGCTTGGAAGGAGAAATGGCGAGATGTGTGGTTGTATACTGATTTCATGGACTGTGGCAAGTGGCTTGGCTGGATGGTCAGCGACTTGGAAGGAACATGATTGGAAAACTGGAGACAAGGGTTTATGGGGAAGAGGTATGTAGACCTCTCTGAATAGGCCAAAGAAGTGAAGATAGTTGTGTTTCATGTGATTGCTCACCAAAAAGGGTAACCTCTTCAGAGGATGAGTTTAACAATCAAGTGGATAACAGGACACATTCTGTGGGAACCAGTCATCATCTTTGCCCAGTACTCATGTCATTGCTCAATGGGCTCACGAACAAAGTGGCCATGGTGGCAGGGATGGGGATTATACATGGGCCCAGCAACATGGACTCCCACCCACAAAGGATGACTCAGCTACAGCCAATGCTGAGTGCCCAATTGCCAGCAGCAGAGACAAACACTGAGTCCTCGGTATGGCTATTCCTCAAGGTGATCAGCCAGCAATGTGGTGGCAAGTTGACTACACTGGACCACTTCCATCATGGAAATGGCAGCATTTTGTCCTTACTGGCATAGATATTTACTCTGGATATGGATTTCCCTGCCTGGCATGCCATGCTTCTGCCAAAACTACAGAATGCTTTATCCACTGTCATGATGTTGCACACAGCATTACCTCTGATCAAGGGACTCACTTCACAGGAAATGAAGTACGGCAGTGGGCACATGGTCCTGGTATTCGCTGGTCTTACCATGTTATCCATCATCCTGAAGCATCTGGCTTGATACAACGATGGAGTGGCCTCCTAAAGACACAATTGTGCCACCAGCTAGGTGGCAATACTTTGCAGGGTTGGGTAAATGTTCTCCAAGAGGCTGGAGATGCTCTAAACCAGCATCCAGTACATGGTGCTCCTTCTCCCATAGCAAGGATTCATGGGTCCAGCAATCAAGGTGTGGAAATGGGAGTGGTACCCCTCATTATTACCCCTAGTGACCCACTTATAGGATTTTTGTTTCCTGTCCCCACAACAATAGGCTCTTCGGGTCTAAATGTCTTAGTGCCACTTGGAGACACATCATTGATTCTGTGGAACTGGAAGCTAAACATGCCACTAGGCCATTTTGGGCTCTTTATGCCTCTGGATCAATAAGCAAACAAGGGAGTTACCTTACTGGCTGGTGTGATTGCTCTTGACTACCAAGATGAAATTGGGTTGACAGTACATAATGGAGGTAGAGTATGTCTGGAATGCAGGAGATTCCTTAAGATACCTCTTAGTACTGCCATGTCCTGTGATTAAAGTCAATGGAAAACTACAGCAACTCAATTCCAACATGATTGCTAATAACTCAGACCCTTCAGGAATGAAGGTTTGGGTCACCTCACTGGGCAAGGAACAAGGACCAGCTGAGGTGCAAAGGGAATATAGACGGGGTTGTAGAAGAAGGTAGTTCTAAATACCAGTTATGGCCACTTGACCAATTGCAGAAACGAGGACTGTAATTGTTATGAGTATTTATGCTTTGTATGTGTATCAGATATTTTTGTTTTGTTGCCACGAGTCAGATCTGACTCGACGGCACTTGGCTGGCTTGGCTTACCTATTAAAGATGTGAATGGGGTTAATGCATTTTCAGTTGTACACGTGTTGGTTATATTTTGTTAGACATAAGTATAACTTTGTGATTGTATTCTTTCAGAGATTATGGATGGTATGGGGAGATGTGTGTACAGATGCCACATTGACAAGGGGTGGACTGTGATGGTTAAGACTGTGTCAACTTGTCTCTGTGTTTGGCAGCTGTATCAAGTGGCAGGGGCGTGGACTGTGGTGGCTTCCTGCCCCTCAGCTCTCACCTCCCCACCTTCCACCACTTCCTTCCTGTCTGCTCACAATGCTAGCAGCTTCCCACTCTCTGTCTCTTGTTTTCCTTATGTCTGGTTCTTGGAACTTGAACTAGAAGCTTTGGGGATCCATCAAGCTTCACAGCCTACGTGTCAGAGTCTGGTTCCCTGACCTGCTGATTCAGGGTTTGCCAGCCCCTGCAGCTCCGTGACTCAGCAGGAACATTTGGTCTCACTGGCATCTTGGAGCCTACCCACCTAATCTCTGACATTCCATGCAGCTTCCTGAGGTTTATTCTCTGATCCAGAATTTGGGACATTTCACTTTGTACAGTTGTGTGAGCTGTTTTCTTTACATAAATCTCTCTATACATATTATATGTGTTACTGGTTTTGCTTTCTTAGAGAACCCAGCCTTAAGACAATGCTCAACTGGTAGCCGAAGGTCATTGGTTCAAACCCACCATCTGCGCCTTAGGAGAAAGATGTGGCAGTCTGCTCACATAAAGATTCCTGGGGTGGAGGTGGGGTGGGGTGGGGGAGACAACCTTGTCATTGAATCAATTCCAAATCATAGCTACCCTATAGGATACAGTAGAACTGCACCAAGGGATTTCAAAGGAGTGGCTGGTGGATCTGAACTGCCAATCTGTTGGTTAGCAGCCATAGCTCTTAACCACTGTGATACCAAGGCCCCAAATCCTGTAAAGCTTACAGCTTTGGAAACCTATGGGGGCAGTTCTACTCTGTCCTTTGGGGTTGCTATTGAGTTAGAATCAACTAGATACATACAAAATTGTCTTTTCCTCCTTGGAAACCCTAGGAGACAGTTCTACTCTGTCCTATAGAATCACTGCGAGTCGGAATCAACTTGGTGGCAATGGATTTGTTTTTCTTTTTTTAATCTGTCATATATGCCTACATATAGTTTAACTAGGTTTACTAGTTTTAAAACTGAGAGTCCTAGAAAAATGGGACAAATTTGTTGTCCCATCTATACAATGTTACATATATTATTCACAGAGATCCCTGGGTGGGGCAAATAGTTTAAGTGGTTAACTAATGACCAAATGATTGGTAGCTCTGACCCACCATGTTTTTGCTGTTGTTACAAGCTGTCTAGTCTGTTTTGACTCTTAGTGACCCTATAGGATGGAATAGAACTGCCCCTATAGGGTTTCCAATGAGTACCTGGTGGATTTGAATTGCTGACCTTTTGATTAGCAGCTGAGCTCTGAACCACTATGCCACTAGGGCTCCAAATCCATCATAAAGAAATGAAACAACACCTGCTGCCATTAGGTTGATTCCAACTCACAGTGGTCCTATAGGGCAGGTTAATACTGCCCCAGAGTTCCCAAAGAGTGTATAGTGGGTTCAAACAACTTGGCCCTTAGCAGCCATAGCACTTAACCATCATGTTACCAGGGATTTCCTAGATCACTCAGAAGAATGGCCTGGTGATCTGTTTCCAAAAGGTTGAAGCCTCAAAAACCCTATGGAGCTCTGTTCTTCTCTGACACACATGAGGTTACCATGAGTCAAAATGGAACTGTTTATTTATGGTGTATTATTAATATAATAATAGCGCATATAATTAATATAATATTAAATTATTCAAGAGTATACCTAGAATTGATATAACTGCAATCACATATGCACACACACACACACACACACACACACACAAATGTGTTGCTATTAAGTCAGTTCCAAATCCTAGTGAGCCTAAGGGGAACCCTGGTGGTATGGTGATTAAGTGCTATGGCTGCTAACCAAAAAGTCCAGGTATGAACTCACAAGCCACACCCTGCAAACTCTTTGGGACAATTCCTCTGTGCTCTGTAGGGTCACTATGAGTCAGAATCAACCCAATGGCAACAAGTTTGGTTTTTTGGTTTAGTGACTCCTACAGGACAGAGTAGAACTTCCCCAGAGGGTTTCCAAGGCTAGAAATTTATGGAAGCTAGCTATCACATCTTTTTGCTGCAAAGTGGCTGGTGGGTTCAAATTTCTGACCTTTCAGTTACTAGCCAAGCACTTAGCCACAGTGTCACCAGTGCTCCTTCTTGCAGGGACAGATACCATGTAAAACATTTATAAATTATATGATGTATGTGTGTGTGTATATGTATATATATGTATGTATCTATATATACACATTGGAACTGTGGTGTAGTGAAGTGCTATGGCTGCTAACCAAAAGGTCAGCAGTTCCAATTCATTAGGCACTCCATGGAAATTCTATAGGGCAGTTCTTCTCTGTTCTATAGGATCTCTGTGAGTCAGAAATCCATCTGATGACAGTGGATTTGGTTTTTGGTTTGGCGTATATATATATGTATGTAGGTATATATATACATACACACATCAGTTCAGTTGTTCAATAAACTCCGACTGTATATGAGAGACAAGTAATGTATTTCTCAGTTTAAAAATAAACATTAAAACTATGCAAACTGATAAAAATACAAAGAAAATTAAATGCATTTCCACACTAAAGCAGATGACTTAGAGCTAAGGTGGCTGGACCACTAGTGACCAACATTCCTCCAAGGAATATGGTTTAACAAAGATGATCAGGATTGATGTTAGATGAACTTGGTTCATTTTACCTCTGTGAAAAGCTACTCAGGGGAACGTCAGTGAACCAGCTGCACTTCATCATCTGGGAACAGTCTCTTGTTAGATATTAAAATCCCATGCCCTACTTTGGACCCACTGAAGCAGAATCTGCAGTCTAACAATATCTCAGTTTATTCCTACACAAATTCAAGTTAGGGAGGCCCTGCTCGACTGCATTTAGCCCAAGCCTCACTTGCCTGCCCCGCACAATGGGGATAATAAGACCTACTCTCAAGTGCTATATGAAGAGTTACTGCAATGTGATATACTTAGCAGTGTGCTGGACTATGTGTCAAGTTGTGATGTTGTGGTTAGGTGCCATCAAGTCGATTCTGACACATAACAACCCCATGTGACAGAGTAAAACAGCCCTAGGGAATTTTCTTAGCTGTAATCTTTATGGGAGCAAGTCTTTCTTCCATAGAGCCACCAAGCAGGTTTAAGCTACCAGTTTTTCGGTTAGCAGTTGAGTGCTTAACCATTTGTACCAGCAGTACTACACACACACACATTTCTTTCCTTTATCATAGCATCAGTAACTTCCAAATCATCTAGTTATTCTGGATGTTTCTCTGGAGGCTCCGGATACATCAAATAGTTTTTCACCTCTGTGATATCCTGTCTCTTTAAATCCCAGAAACATTCAAAGAATCACAAAATGTATGGAACAGATAGGACCCAAGAGGCACTCTGTTTAGCTCCCTGTTTAGCCAGGAATGGCAATCTTTCAGTCTCCGCCCTAAGTGGTCTTTAAGTTCTCATTCAAGTGTCGCCTTCTAGTGCCAATTGCTCAACAGGTATTTTCTGGATGAATAGATTAATGAAGTGACTGTTGACTGTGGCCCATTCTAATTTTTGTCTAAATCTCACTACACTTGTTTTCTCTATGACTCATGTAGTTTTATTATTCCATTTAAAAAAGATTAGTGTCTCCAATTTCTCTTAGGCTGCTCTCTCAATGGGCCGGACACTTGGTATATATGTTCACGTATTAATATACCATTTATTATCACGTGTTATATATTTGTATCTTAAGAAATAGTTCATATTTTAATTTAGATTTTTTTAATGTTGGTCAAGTTTACACAGCAAAAGAGATACAATTTCAACCATTTCTACTTGAACAATTCAGTGATACTGGTTACATTCCTCAGATTGTGCTGTCATTCTCACTATCTTTTTCCAAATTATTCTGCCACTATTGACCTTAAAATCACTGCCTCCCAAGCTTCCCATTTAACCTTTCAGATTACCATTGTTAACTTAATCTCATATAGAAAATTATTTAAAAGAGTACAGTGTTAAAAGCAAATGTCCTTTCTAATTAAAATAAGTGCTACATGAGGACTGCCAATTAAGTTTACAAACTCATCCTAGAAAAAGTGCTATATACCTCATTGCTGAATACCACTGTGCTCCCCTTCCAAGAACTCCTTGTGCTCCCCTTCCAAGTACTCCCCTTGGGAAGCTATGCACTGACACCAGCACCTAGTCCACCCCCTTCAGAGCAATTTGGGAACTCTTTCTAGAATGGTCATCAGAGCTGTTGTTGTATTGCCCTTGATGTCCTAGATATCATCCAAATGTCTTCGTTTCAACGTTTTCTTTATCTTTGGGTAAAGAAAGAAGTCACTGGGGGGCAGATCAGGTGAGTAGGGAAGGTGTTCCAATACAGTTATGTGTTTACTGGCTAAAAACTACCTCACAGACAATACCATGTGAGCTGGTGCATTGTTGTGATGCAAGAAGCATGAGCAGTTAGTGAAAAGTTCAGGTCATTTTCATCTAATTTTTTTACAAGCCTTTTTAGCCCTTCCAATTGGTAAACTTGGTTAACTGTCCAGTTGATACAAACTCATAATGAGCTATCCATCTGATATCTAACAGGTTAGCAGCATCATTTTGACTCCCTATTTGGATTGATAAAACTGTTTTGGTTGTGGATATTTGGCTGACTTCTATTGTGCACTTTGACACTGTGTTTCACAGTCATATTGGTACACTTGTGCTTCTTCATCAGTAATAACAGGGCCCAAATCCACTGCTGTCTATTCAGTGCTGACTCATAGTGACCCTATAAGACAAAGCAGAACTGCCCCATGGAGTTTCTAAGGAACACCTAGCAGATTGCAACTGCTGACCTTTTGGTTAGCAGATGTAACACCTAACCACTACACCACCAGGGTTCCCAATATACACACTACAAAGGCTTTAATAGCAATTGAAGGGAAGCAAAACAACAAATGTTGGAAATTATGTGGAGAAATTTGAACCTCCTTTCACTGCCGTTGTGAATGTAAAATGGTGCCACCACTAGAGAAAACAGTTTACTGGTTCTTCAAAAAGTTATAAATTGGAAAAGGGCAAAGATGGTGGACAAGTCACATGTTTCCTCTGGTCCCTCTAACAAAAAAAAAAAAAAAACACAAAAGTCAAACCCAATTCTATCAAGTCTATTCCAACTCATAGCAACTCATAGGGCAGAGTAGAACTGCCCCATAGTGTTTCCAAGGAATGCCTAGCAGATTCAAACTGCCAACCTTTTGGTTAGCAGATGTAGCACTTAACCAGTATGCCACCAGGGTTTCCTCTAACAACTAAGGCCATATAGAACAACCGAACAGAACAAAAACAATATTCTAGGATCCCCAAGGTCAGGCAGAAATGTGTGAGATCAGACTAGCTGGACAGAAAGTGGAGAAACTACTTTTGTCAGAGGCCAACTGGCAGTGCAAAGGGTCTTGCTTCTGCTGACATGGTGGTGAAGAAGCAGCCCTGGTGCAGAGGCCATCTTTGCTGGCTGGTTGGCTAGGACTGGGACTGCTTCTCCTGGGAATGTGACTGGGGCTTGCTGTCATGGTGAGCAGAGGTGCCTGACTAGAAAGCATCCCTTTCAACTGAGAGGCTGAACTTGGGACAGCCACCCCTGGGGAGTGCAATAGTGGCTGGTGGCCAAGTACAGCAACAGCCTCCTCCATCCCTTCTCTGAACTATACCAGATGGGGAATTCTGGGACACTACTAGGACCAGAAGTGGTATTGTACATGTGTGCCCTAACCTTTTCTCCTGGTCGCAGAGAGGGAAAGAAAGGGAAATGCATAAGCAAACCTCCACTTAATTACCAGAGCTGCAGTCCAGACCCTCAAGAGAATTCCAGAGATCATTTTAAGATAAGCACTCGTGATTTCTTGGGTCTCAGTCCATTCCTGTGTGCTGACTGCCCTCCCTGTGCCTGGCCTTTTCCACCTACCTTCTCTGCTTTATAGTGGAGGCTAAATTCTAGTGGACTGCCTGGGAGGAAGTGGGACATTTCACTTGTGTGTCCTAAGCTTTTCTCCCAGTCTCAGAGAGGGAAACAAAGGGAGAAGCATAGGACAAAGTTCCACTGGATCCTCTGAGCTATGGATTTCTACATCTACAGACTCACAGAAAAAGTTCAACTTCCATGACTCAAACTTTTCCAAGACACTGACAACACTCACTATACCCAGCCTTTTCCTCCCTCCATTCTCTGCTCCACACCTGACTCTCAATTCTAGAGCACTACCTGGGCCAATAGTGAAGTATTTTGCAGGTGTGTGTGGAGCTTTTCTCCTGGACCTAGGTAAGGAAACAAAGGAAGTCCTGGAAGAAGAATTCTACTGGATCCCCTGAGCCAGTGATACTTACTGCATTTCTCAGTGTAGTCATCACTCCAACCGTTGACTGATTAAGGCTCCAATAACCACTCTAGCTCAAAGGACTACACTATCTGGACAGTAAAAATCAAATTAAACTACACACACATAAGTTAAGCTGCATAACCTAACAGTTACATCACAATGGTTTCCTGATGGCTCGGAGGCAACAATAAATCTGTAACCATTTAAAGAAGCAGACCAGCACACAGTAGAAAGTAGATCAAATTAACTCGGCTTCACCATAAACTGAAAGCCCTTCTAATCTCAACCCAACATTGCAAGGATAGAGTAGCATGGACAGGGGACTGGGGACCATGCTTTTGAGGGACATCGATGACAACTGGCACTAGTCTGTTGCTAAGAGAGGTTTCAGCACCCCATGTTGGGGAGGGGTGTCTGGTGTCTTAAAAGCTAGCAAGCTGCCATCTGAGGTATGCCAAATAGTCCCAACTCATCTGGACCAAATGATGACTGATAAAAACAAGCACATGAGGAAAAAAGAGCTCAGGAGACAGGAGGACCCATATGAAAGGGAGACTGTATCAACATGTGACCAGAAGAACCAGATGGTGCCCGGCCACCACCAAAGACATCCTGTGATAGGGCACACAATGTGGAAAAATGAGAAAAAGAGGGAAGCGGCTCAAGAACTCTACTGAAAGACCACAACTGATGGTCTGATGGCCTAGAGGGTCCCCTGGGACTGTGGCCCTGTTTTACTCAGCTAGGCTGCTCTAACAAAAATACCACAGAGTGGATGGCTTTAACAAAGAAAGATTTATTCTTACACAGTCCAGTAGGTTGCAAGTCCATATGCAGGGTGTCCGCTCCAGGGAAAGACATTCCCCTTGTCGGCTCTGGAGCAAAGTCCAGTATTGCATCAGTCTTTGTCCAGGGGGCGTCCTCACACAAGAACCTCTGGTCTGAAGGACGCGCTCTGCTCCCGGTGCTGCTTGCTTGATGGTAGCGAGGTTCTCTAATTGTCCTTTGTTTCTTTTTCCTTTTATTCCTTGCAAGCTAAAAGCATTAAGGGTGGGGCAAGCCATACTCCAGGGAAACTCCCCCCACAGCAGGAATTCACAGCCCCACCCTAATCCTTTAACATACAGGTTAGCAAAACCACACAATGGAGGACAGTCCCAAGATACTGGGAACCATATCCCAGCCACGTGACTGCACGCATTTTTGGGGGGACACAATTCCAACCATGACATCCCACCCTTTGACAATCCAAAAATCACATCACAAAACATTTAACACATTCATCTCATCATAGCAAAATTATGTCCATCCATATAACAGAAGTCTTAAATCAGTTCCAAGTCCAAAATACAAAAACTCTTCTACATCTGTGAAACTTAGAAGGCATTAACAGGCAACAGGTAAGTCAACAGAACACATTACATTAGCTCTCAAAGCTTTGGAAATACTCTTACATTTTCTGAGACATTCTACACAACAGCAATGCTCTCCAGACTCTAGGTATCGTCCACACTCTCCGGTTTCTGAGTGGAGACCTCCAGCCCCGTGCTACAATTCTGCCTTCAAGGCCCACTTGGACAGAAACTCTGTCCCATTGGCTTTAGGAGCACCCTAAGCCCCACTGAGTGGTAATTCCACCCTTACGAACACAGCACGCCATGGTTCCACCCTTTCAAACCCCTGAGGTCATGGCCATACCTCTTGAGACTGAGGCAGCTCAGCTTCTCATGCTATTTGTCTCTTCAGCTTCAGCTTCCTATGGCCGCATGGCCTGGGCCTCAGGCCCACATCTGCCCTGCCGGGCAAGTGTTCCAAAGCTCTGTAGCTCCACTGGTTTAAGTGCCCGGAGGCACCCCACTCTTGCTGGAAAGCGTCCTGCCCAAAGGCACTCAACTCTCTCACTCCGTGAGTCAGCAAGGCCAGCTCCACTGATTCAAGTGCCCAGAGGCACCCCATTCTGCGAGGAAAGCTCTGCGCAGGCACTGACCTCTCTCGCTCCATGGGTCGGCTCCAGCACTGCCTCTGGTTCTGCTGATGCCGTTGCCACTGCTGCCGGTCCTCTGTTGTTTCTCACCATCTGCGCCTTCTTCGTTCCTTCTGAATCTTCTATCCATTCGCAGTTTCAAAGTGGCTTCCACATTTTAGGTATTGGCTAGAGCAGCACCCCACTCCCACGGTACCAATTCTGTTTTAGTCAGCTAGGCTGCTCTAACAGAAATACCACAGAGTGGATGGCTTTAACAAAGAAAGATTTATTCTTACACAGTCCGGTAGGTTGCAAGTCCATATTCAGGGTGTGCGCTCCAGGGAAAGACTTTCCTCTTGTCGGCTCTGGAGGAAAGTCCGGTATTGCATCAGTCTTTGTCCAGGGAGCGTCCTCACGCAAGAACCTCTGGTCTGAAGGACGCGCTCTGCTCCCGGTGCTGCTTGCTTGATGGTAGCGAGGTTCTCTAATTGTCCTTTGTTTCTTTTTCCTTTTATTCCTTGCAAGCTAAAAGCATTAAGGGTGGGGCAAGCCATACTCCAGGGAAACTCCCCCCACAGCAGGAATTCACAGCCCCACCCTAATCCTTTAACATACAGGTTAGCAAAACCACACAATGGAGGACAGTCCCAAGATACTGGGAACCATATCCCAGCCACGTGGCTGCACACATTTTTGGGGGGACACAATTCCAACCATGACAGGCCCCTAGACCAAAAAACACTACTGAGGTAAACTCTTTGGATCAAACTGGACTGGACACAGAGACACAGTGTGACCATAAGGTGTGTGTATTTTATGGTTCTGTGCATTTATATGAGGCTGTCCTACTTGTCTCTTTCTAGATGAGAGAGAAGAGAGTCGAGAGAAGGGGACAGGAGCTGGTTAAGAGGATACTACAAATGTAGTAAGAAAAGGAGGAATGTGCTGTCACTGGGCAAGGAGAGCAGTAGGAGCTGCAGAGAGGCAGGCATGCAAAATGGATTTGGATTGTATACTTTCACTTAATCACAATAAAATAATAAAAAAATAAATTAAGAAAAAAGAAGCTGACCACCATGGTTCCGGAAAACTCTCAAAATAAAGAATCAAAAAACTTTCCTGATGAAGAAGACCTCCTGAAATTATCAGAGACAGAATATAAAGGAATTATGTATACAGGATGGAGATTAAACTAAGTGCAGCAGAACAAAATGAAAAATTAAACAAACTGCATGAATTGCTGGAACAGTCACAATCTGGAATTCAGCAGATTAATAATAAAATCTCAGAGTTAGAGAATTCACTTGAAAGTCAAAGGAGCAGGATAGAGGAAATGGAATGAAGAATTAGCAAGATTGAAGATAACACAACTGACACCAGAATTTATTAGGAAAACAGATAAAAGAAGAAAAATGAAGAATAATTAAGAGCTATGCAGAATTGTATCAATAGGAGTAATTTATGAATGACTAGAATATCAAAACAGGAAGGAATAGCAGAAAATAAAGAGAAAATTGTTGAAAAAATGCTGGAAGAAAATTTCCCTGACATCATGAAAGACTAGAAGATATTTATCCAACATACTCATAAAAATCCACAAAAGGTAGATCCCGAAAGAAAGATATTAAGACTTATTATAATCAAGCTTTACAAAATGAAATATAAGGAGAGGCTTTTAAAGGCAGCTAGACTCAAATGAAAACTAATTTACAAGAAGAGTCAATTAGACTGAGCTCCGAATATTCAGCCAAAACCATGTTAGCAAGAAGGAAATGGGATGAAACATACAAACCCTTGAAGGCAAAAGACTTTCAACTAAGAATTATAAATCCTTCAAAATTGTCTCTCAACTATGATGATGACATTAAGACATTCCCAGATAAACAGAAGCTTACAGAGTTTGCAAAGACTAAACAAAAATTACAAGAAGTATTGAAGGAATTTCTTCAATTAGAAAATCAATAATACCAGACATATAATCAAAGATGCAATGCAGAACACACCATCCACAGTTCTATTTGGTTATGGAAATCACAAAGCTCAATCAAAGCTAGAATGTTAAAATTTGGGAACCACAGATCTCCGTATGTCAAATATGAAAACACTACATTATAAAGAGAGACATATTAAAGTCCACCATCATAGACAAGCATGGTGACTACTTATTTATTGCTTGAAGGTTCAGTACATAAGGAGCATGTAACAATATTATTTACCCACCCAATATCAGAGCATCTAAATACATCGAAAAATGCTGACAACATTTACAAGCGAGACAGATCACTCCACAATGATAGTAGGAGACTTCAACACTCCATTTTCATAAGGGACAGATCATACAGAAAAAAAACTTGATAAAGATACATAAGATTTTACTGAGACAATCAGCCAACTCAGCCTCATAGACATACATATACAGAACTTGTTACCCAACAACAGACAAGTACAACTTCTTTTCCAATGCACATGTAACATTCTCCAGAATACAGCACATATTAGGCCACAAAGCAAGTCTCAACAAAATTCAAACCACTGAATTATTGCAAAACATCTTCTCGGACCATAAGGCCATAAAAATTGAAATTAATAGCAAAAAAAAGGGGGTAGAAATTTGAATTCATGGAAACTGAACAACACCTTGTTCAAAAACTCATGGGTTATAGAAGAAATCAAAGACACAATAAAGAAATTCATGGAATCCAATGAGAATGAAAACACATTCTACCAGAACCTATGGGATAGAGCAAAAGCAGTGTTCAGAAGTCAATTTATCTCTATAAATGCACACATCCAGAATGAAGAAAAGGCCCAGACTGAAGAATTAACCCTGCAACTTGAACAAGTAGAAAGAGAACAACAAAAGAATCCCTCAGGCACTACAAGAAAATAGATAATAAAAATAAGAGCAGAACTAAACAAATTAGAGAATAGAAAAACAATGAAAAGAATTAAAACCAAAAGTTGATTTTCTGAAAAGATCAATAAAATTGATAAACCATTGGCTAAACTCACAAAAGACAAACAGGAAACAAATAACCCAAAAAAGAAATTAGAGGGCAAATGTCACAAGAGACACAACCAAAATTAAAAGCATCCTAATAGAACACTATGAAAAATACTGTAATAGACTTGAAAACCGAGTAGAAATGGACAAACTTTTGGAATCAAATTACCTACAAAACCAATCACAAATAGAACAACTTAATTAATGCATCACAAAAGAGACTGAAGAAGTAATTAAAAAAAAAAAAAAAAACTATCAAGTGAAAGAAGATCTGGCCCAGACAGCTTCACTGGAGAATTCTACCAAACTTTTAGAGAGCAGTTAATACCAACGCTACTGAAGCTATTTCACAACATAGAAAAAGATGGAAAACTCCCAAATTCATTCTATGAAGGCAGCATAACCATAATACCAAAGCTGGGTAAAGTATCACAAAAAAAGGAAAATTATAGAGAAGTGTCTCTCATGAACCTAGACAAAAATATCCTCAACAAAATCTTAGCCAATAGAGTCCAACAGCGTATCAAAAAATAATTAACCATGACCAAATAGGACTCATACCAGGGATGTACGGATGGCTGAACATTAGAAAAACAATATAATCAACCACATAAAACAGAAGAGAAAAACCACTTGATTCTATCAATCAATGCAGAAAAAGCATTTGATAAAGTCCAACACTGATTCATGTTAAAAACTCTCAGCAAAATAGGATTAGAAGGGAAATTCCTCAACATAATAAAGGCCATCTACACAAAATCAACAGCTAACATCATACTTAATGGAGAGAAGCTGAAAGCATTTCCCTTAAGAACAGGTAGCAGACAGGGATGTCGACTGTCACCACTTCTATTCAGCTGTGTTCTGGAGGTTCTAGCCAGAGCATTCAGGCATGATAAAGGATTCAGGAACAACCAGATTGACAAAGAAGAAAGTATTTCTATTTGTAGATGATATGATCTTATACACAGAAAACCCTAAATAGTCTGTAAATAAACTACTGGAACTAATAGAAGAGTTCAGCACAATATCAACATATAAGATAGACATAAATAAATCAGTATGATTACTTTACATCACCAAAGATACCATCAAGGAGGAAACTACCAAATCAATGCCATTTACAATAGACCCCAAGAAGATAAAATACCCAGAAATAAATCTAACTGGAGATATGAGAGACTTATACAAAGAAAATCACAGGATTCTACTACCAGAAACCAATAAGAGACTTACAGAAGTGGGAAAACCTACCTTGCTCATGGATAGGAAGAATTAACAATGTGAAAATGTCTACCTATATATACAACGTAATCCCAAAAGAAACTCCAATGTCATTTTTATTATGATTAAAAGAAAGTATACAATCAAAATCGATATTGTATGCATGCCTATCTGCAGGTCCATCTGCTCTTCTCACCCAGTAACAGCACATTCCTCGTTGTCACTCTATAATTTCTGTATCCTCTTGATGAGCACCTGTCCCCTCCTCTCCATCCTCTTCTTTCCCATATAGAAAGAAACTAGTAGGACAGCCTCTTATAAGTGTATAAAACCATAAAGTACACACACCATACATTCACATTGTGTCCCCAAGTCCAGTCCATTCTTGTCTCAAGAGTTGACCTCAGTATTGGTTTCAGGTCAGAGCCAGCAGCAAGTGTAGGGGCCATGTTCCCAGGTGTTTCAGTCAGCTAGGGCTGCTCTAACAGAAATACCACAGAGTAGATGGCTTTAACAAAGGAAGGTTTATTCTTACATAGTCTGGTAGGCTGCAAGTCCTTATTCAGGGTGTCTGCTCCAGGGGAAGGCTTTTCCGCTTGTCGGCTCTGGAGGAAAGTCTGGTATTGCATCAATCTTTGTCTAGGGATCATCTTGGCTCAGGAACCTCAAGTCTCACGGATGCGCTCTTCTCCCGGTGCTGCTTTCTTGATGGTACGATGTTCCCAATTCTCTGCCTGCTTCTCTTTCCTTTTATCTCTTGCAGGATGAAAGGATTAAAGGTGGGGCAAGACATGCTCCAAGGAAACTCCCTTTACAGTGGAGCAGGGGGGTGATCTTATAAAAGGATTTACATACAGCATAGGAAAACCACAAAATGGAAGACAGCCACAAGATACTGGGAGCCAAGGCCCAGCCACGTGCCTACACGTATTTTGGGGGGACACAGTTCAACCCATGACCCCAGGAGAACTTCCAGGCTGTCAGACCATCAATTATGGTCTTTTGGTAGAGTTCTTGAACTGTACATGTCTTTATCTCATGTTTGCTTCAGGGACTGTATATTGTGTCCCCTGTCACAGCTGCCTTTGGTGGTGGTCAGGCACCATCTGGTTCTTCTGGTGTCATTCAATACAGTCTTCCATTCATATGGGTCCTGTCTCCCGGGCTCATTTTTCCTTGTGTCTTTGATGTTCACAGTCGTCATCTGTTCCAGACAGGTTGGAACCATTTGGCGTACCTCAGATGGCAGCTTGCTAGCTTTTTAAGACCCCAGACACCACTCCCCAACACAGGTGCGGAAGACTCTCTTGGCAAAAGACTAGTTATGCCAATTGACCTCGATGTTCCCTGAAAACATGGTCGCCAGACCCCCGTCCCTGCTACTGTATCCTTTGAAATATTGGATTGAGTTTAGTAAAACCTTTCAGTTTATGGTGTAGTCCAGTTATGCTGATCTGCTCTCTACTGCGTGCAGTCACTCCTTTCACCTAACGACATTCCTATCGACTATTGTAGTCTATGATCAACCCTCTCCCTACCTGCTCACCCTTGTAGCCATCAAAGTTTCTTTTCTTCTGTGCATCAGTCCATTTTTAAGTCCTTATAGCAGAGGTCTCATACAATACTTGTCCTTTTGCAGCTGACTGATTTCACTCAGCATAAGGTCCTCTAGTTGCAACCAGGTTATGAGACGCTTCCTAAAATCATCATTGTTCTTTATGATTGCATAGTGTCCACTGTGTATATGTACCATAGTTTGTTTATCCATTCCTCTGTTGATAGGCACTTAGGTTGATTCCACCTTTTTGCTCTTGTGGACAGTGCTGCAATAAACCTTAGTGTGCACGTATCTGTTCATGTGACCACCCTTATTACTGTAGGATGAGTTCCAAAGAGTGAGATTGCTGGATCATATGGCATTTTTATTTCTAGCGTTTTAAGGAAGCACCAAATTGCTTTCCAAAGAGGTTGTACAATTTTGCATTCGCACTAGCAGTGTTGCAGAGTTCCCATCTCTCCACAGCCTCTCCAGCATTTGCTGTTGTGTGCTTTTTGGATTATTGCCAACCTTGTTGAGGTAAGATGGCATCTCATTGTAGTTTTGATTTGGATTTCTCTAATGGCTAATGGGAAACACTGGTGGCATAGTAGTTAAGTGCTACATCTGCTAAGGAAAAGGTGAGCAGCTCAAACCCACCGGACGCTCTTGGAAACTCCATGTAGCAGTTCTACTTTGTCCTATACGAAAATTGACTTGATGGCACTGGGTTTTTTAACGGCTAATGATTAGGAGCATTTTCTTGTGGGAACTATACACTCTTAACATGACCACGACCATTTTGAGCCACCATAAGCTATTTATCATAACCAGATCCGACTCGACGGCACTTGGCTTGGCTGGCTGCCTAACCTTTTGTACTACTAACATCTTGAGTCCTTTAACCTCAAAATGACCTAAGAGTACATCCAGATCAAAGAGATAAATCACAGAAAACTGTGAGAAAACAAAGGGTGCGGAAAACTACTCCCTTTCAGATAAGGAATTAAACAGATCTGGATGTCTTTAACTCTTTAACGTTAAAGAGATTAACCTCCCCTAGTATAAATCGACGGCACTTGGCTGGCTTGGCTAGTATAAAATACTCTAATAAAGCTCAGTTCTGGGCTCTTGGCTGTGATGACCGTGAGCCCCCTGATCCCACTTTTTCGCGTCTGTCTTTTTCCTCAATCTCGACGTCGCCCCCATCTCTGACCCTGATCATCGGAGTGCTCTCCATACCTGACATTTTCTCATGTGTCTTTTGGCTGCCTGGATGTCTTTGGTGAAGAGTTGGTCCGTCTCCTTTGCCCATTGCTTAATTGTGTCATGTACCTTGTTCTTGTTGATATTTTGCAGTACCTTGTAGATTGTAGAAACCAGAAGTCGATCCAACATGTAGTTCCCAAATATTTATTCCCACCATTCTGCAGGTAGTCTTTTAACTCTCTTGATCAAGTCTTTGGATGAGCATAAGTGTTTGATTTTTAGTTGCTTGTGCGTTGTTGGTCAGATTTAGTAGTCTGTCTAAGCCATGTATTACAACTTCCATTGCTGTCTCTATTTTTTCTTGCATGATCTTTATCGTTTTAAGTTTGATATTTATGTCTTTTGTCCATTTTGAATATTTTTCTGCATAAGGTGTGAGATGTGGGTCTTGTTTCGGTTTTTGCAGATGAATATCCAGTTTTTCCAACACCATTTGTCAAAGAGACTGTTGTTACTCCAGTTTACATCTTTGGGGCCTTTGTTGAAGATCAACTGTTCATAAGAATATGGTGTGATTTCTGGGGTCTCTATTCTGCTCCATTGGTCTATATGTCTGTTTTTGTACCAGGACCAGGCTGTTTTGGCTGCTGTGGCAGTGTAGTATCTTCTACGGTCAGGCACTGTGAGACCTCCCACTGCGTTCCTCTTCTTCAGGGGTTTCTTACTTTTCCAAATAAAGTTGTTGATTTGTTTTTCCGTCTCATTAAAAAGTGGCACTGGAGTTTGTATTAGGATCGTCTTCTATACGTAGGTTGCTTTGGGTAAAATAGACATTTTCACAATGTTAACTGTTTCTATCCATGAACAAGGTAGGTTCCTCCACTTTTGTAAATCTCTTTTGACTTCTTGCAGTAAGGTCTTGTAATTTTCTCTGTATGACTCTCTTACTTCTCTAGTTAGATTTATTCTTATGTATTTTATCTTCTTGGGGGCTGCAGTAAACGGTATTGATTTGATGATTTCCTCTTTGATGATCTCTTTGTTGGTGTAAAGGATTCCTAATGATTGTCTTATGTTTATTTCATATCCAGATACTTTGCTGAACTCATCTATTAGTTCCAGTAGTTTATTTATGGATTCTTTAGGATTCTCTGTGTATACGATCATATCATCTGCAAATACGGAGATTTTTACTTCTTTTTTACCTATGCAGATGCCCTTTATTTCTTTGTCTTGTCTGATTGCTCTGGCTAGAGCTCATGGAGAGATTGGAACTCTTCTACATTGCTGTTGGGAAGGTAAAATGATACAACCTCTCTGGAAAGCAACTTGGTACTCTCTTAAAAAAAATAGAAACAGAAATACTGTATGACCTGGCAATGTCACTGCTTGGAATAGATCATAGAAATATAAGGGCTGTCACACAAACAGATGCATGCACACAAATTTTTATTGCAGCACAGTCCACAATAGCAAAAAGATGGAATCCACCTAAGTGCCCATCAACAGATGAATGGATAAACAATCTATGGTATATATACACAGTGGAACACTGTGCAATGATAAAGAACAATAATGACTTAATGAAACATACTTGGAATCCACTGGAAGACATGCTGAGTGAAATCAGTCAGCTGCAAAAGAACAAATGTTGTATGAGATCATTATGATAAGAACTTAAGAAAAGGCTTATGCACAAAAGAAAACAGTCTTTCATGGTTACAAGGGTGGGGGGAGGGAGAGAGTTACTCATAGACTAGATAGTCGATAGGAATTTGGTTAGGTGAGGAGAGAGACAGCACACAGTAGAAAGCAGGTGAGTACAACTGGACTACACCACAAGCTACAAGGTACTCTAAATACAACCCAACATTTCAAAGGACAGAGTAGAAGGGACAGGAGCTTGGGGACTATGTTTTCAGTGGACATCAAGGTCAACTGGCATAACTACTATTTTGCTGAGACAGTCTTCTACACCCCATATTGGTGAGTGGTGTCTGGGGTCTTGGAGCCACCAAGCTGCCATCTAAAGAACATCAATTGGTCCCAGCCCACCTGAAGAACATTAAAGACATGAGGAAGGATGAGCCCAGGAGACGGAAGGACCCATATGACTGGAAAACTACATCAACTGGAGAGCAGAGGAATTAGATGGTGCCCAGCAACCACCGAGGACAGCCATGACAGGGAACACAATGTAGAGTCCCTGACTTAACACGAAAGAGCTGTGCTGTTCTAGAACTCTACTGAAAGACAAGTCTTGAAGGTCCAACACTCTCAAGGATTCCCTGGGATCATGGCCTCTAGTCTTGCTGTTAGTCCAGAGCTGAAACCAGTATAGAAGCCAATACTTCAGACAAAGAATGAACTGGACCTGGGAACACAGAGCGATGCAGGTGGTGTGAGTACTTTACAGTTTAGTAATATATATATGACTCGATGGCACTTGGCTTGGCATATGTGAGGCTGTCCTACTGGTTTGTTTTTAGAGGGAAAAGGAGAGGCTGGGATAAGTATTGATTGAGTGGATATTAGAAGGTACACTGAAAGGGATTAAAAACAGGTCTCTAAACAGAAATCTGTACAGGAATGTTCACAGCAGTGCTAGTCATTGTGTGCAAAGGGTAAAAACCCAAATAGATATACATCAAGGATAAATGCACAATCAAGTTGTGGTACTTTGACAGAGTGGGATAGTAGTCAGCCATAAGAAAGAATAAAGTACTGGAACTTTCTCAAGCTCAGACGACCTCAAAAAACATATGCTAAGTGAAATGAGGGAGACCTAAAAGGTCACACATTATATGACTCCATTTCATGAAATAGTTAATCTGAAGAGTTCGTAGAGATAATTCTTCCGGTCTCATGCAGATGTAGTCTCCCAGTCATGTGGGTCCTTGTGTCTCCTAGGCTCATATTTTCCACGTCTTTGATATCCTTGGTTTCATCTGCTCCAGTTGGATTGGAACCAGCTGATGTTCCTCATATGGTAGCTTGCTTGCTTTTAAGACCCCAGCTGCCACTCACCAATATGAGATGCAGAGCAATCTCTTAGAAAAACACTAGTTGTGCCAGCTGACTTCGACATCCCCTGAAAACATAGTCCCCAGACCCCTGTCCCTGCTACTCTGTCCTTTAAAATGTTGGGTTGTATTTAGAATACCTTTTAGCTTATGGTGTAGTCCAGTTGGGCTGACCTGCTTTCTACTGTGTGTTGTCACTTGCTTCACCTAACCAAACTCCTATCGACTATCTAGTCTATGAATAACCCTCTCTTGCCCTCCCCACTCTTGTAGCCATTAGAGTCTTTTCTTCCGTGCATAAGACTTTTCTTAAATTCTTTTTTTTTATTTTTTTTATTTAACATGACTGAGTGAAAATGTACATTCCCATATAAATTTACATGCCCACCTACATGCAGCTTCCACTGCTCTCCCTGTCCGGTGACTGCACACTATTCCTCTCTGCTCTATACATGTCTCATCCTCCCAACAGCCTCCTTTCCCCTCCTCTCCACCCACTCTCCTTCCTCCAGCCAGAGGTCAGCAGGATGATAGCCTATAGATGTATAGAACCATAAAGTGCATCCAATATATGGTCACTCTGCATTGCCAAGTCCAATCCATTCCTGTCCAAAGAGTAGACCTCCGTTATAATCTATGGGTAAGGGCAGCATCAGGGCCGGGGGCCATGCTCTCAGGGGAACCCCGAAACCGCTGAACCATCAATTGAGGTCTTTTAGTGGAGTTCTTAAATTCTTATAATGGTGACCTCATACAATATTTGTCCTTTTGCAGCTGACTGATTTCACTCACCATGGTGTCTTTCAGCTGATTCAGGTTATGAGATGTTTCATTAAGTCACCATTGTTCTTTACCATAGCATAGTGTTTCACTGTGTATATATAGTTTGTTTAGACATTCGTCTGTTGACGAGCACTTAGTTGATTCCAACTTTTTTGCTACTGTGGACTGTGCTGCAATCAAGATCTGTGTGCATGTATCTGTTTGTGTGACAGCCCTTATTTCTCTGTGATATACTGCAAGCGATAAAATTGCCAGATCATACTGTGTTTCTATTCCTAGTTCTTTTTTAACTAGTGCCAAATTGCTTTCCAGAGAGGTTGTACCATTTTACAGTCCCACTAGCAGTGTAGAAGAGTTCCAATCTTTCCACAGCCTCTCCGATGCTTGTTATTTTTTGATTTTTGGATTAGTTCCAGTCTTGTCATGGTGAGATGGTATCTCTTTGTAGGTTTGATCTAGGTTTCTTTAATGGCTGATGATCGTCAGCATTTCCTCCTGTATCTTTTGGCTGCCTGCATGTCTTCTTTGGAGAAGTACGTCCATATCCTTTGCCCATTGTTTAACTGGGTTGTTTGTGTGTTTTTTTTCTTGTCGATTATGGAAATTCGATGTCAGCCAGGTACGTGGATGCCAATTTTTTTTTCCAGTCTATAGACAGTCTTTATTCTCTTGAAAAATTCTCTGGATGAGCATATGTGTTTGATTTTTATCAGCTCAGACTGTCCTCCTGGCCTTCCCTATGACCTTCCATTCCACCCTGGGAAAGAAAGGTCCCAGATCCTCTAGCCCTGAACCCCTCTCTGGCTAGGGCCTCTGGGAACCCTTTTCTCCCCTCCTCCATCCCAAAGTGCCAGGTCTTGGAGAACTCTGGGGAGGGGAGTGGGGAGAGTACAGGCCTACGGGAAGATTCTGCTCCCCAAAGCCGCCCCCCCCCACCATCCCCTCTAGAGTTCATCTTCCTCAGTCATCAGTGTGCTTAGGAGACCTCAGGGCCCAGGGCCCGGTGTCCCAGCCTTCCACCTACAAGAACTGGATCCCGTCAGCCCCACCCCGGTCTCCTTGACGTGCCTCTTCAGCCTCCTCTGTCAGGCCTCCACTCAGCTGCTCCTCAGGTAGCCTCAGGGTTGGAGGACCTGCAGGGATTTGACTGCCTTGACCAGGCAGAGCAGGGACGAGTCACCATCTACACATCACCCATTCCTGAAAGACAGAGACAGAGACTCGGCGCTAGCTGCCACCCAGAGAGGTCCTTGTATTTCCACTTGCTGCCCTCCAGCCCTCTTTGGTCTCCCCTTGCCCACTGATCCCATGCTGTAGCTACTGCGTGACACCAGAAAGAGCCCCTCCCCCTTCCTCAGGCCCGTAGTGGGCTATCCATGCTGGCGGGTGGACTTCTGTGGCACTGGGAGGGTGCCGAGATGCAGAAACAGCAAATTGTGTGGCAAAAGACAGTTTTTGCTGCTCTCTGCAGTATCAAATGACAGAGCTTTGGAGGTGCCCTCAGGTAGGGGTGAGGCAGCAGAAGTTGCAGTAGGCACAGGCAGAGCCCAGTGTTACGATCCAAGGATGTCGCAGGAGGCCCCTTGCGAAGGGCCGAGGCTGGGAAGGTAGCAGACCTGGCATCTGTGCAAGAACAGACAAACTAGTCTTCCTATCTGCCTGGCCCTCTGCTGCCACTTCCCCAGTTGCAGACAACACCATGGGGCCTCTGGGTACAAGAGGAACGGACTGGGCCATGGGTGGCAGGCTGACCCTCCCGAGGCTGATGCCCCCCACCCCCCACGGACACCATTCTCAGAGTCGCTGGATGGGAGCAAGGGACAAGGCATTGGCGGCCTGGCCTGGCCTCAGCTCAGTGCTCTCCTTTCTTCAGCTCACTCCTTCCAAGTGTGTTTCCCCAAACCACCCAGGGCCTTGTGGTCTAGATTCATCCCCATTGCCTCCCTCTACCGCGATTCCACAAGGCATCCAGTCGCCACGGGTCAACATTGACTCGACGACAGTGGGTTCCTCTTCTCCTACCTTTTGGGTCCGGACCAGTCTCATCAACTTGCTGTTTTCTCCAAAAGGGTGCTTCCGTTTTCTTTCCTTTTTTTTTTTGTCGCTGTGACACAACAGGTCGCCGATGAGCAGGCCCGCATGACTTTCCTTGAGACGTCGTAGTGACAGCGGCACTTGTGTGCATTCGTCGTTCTTCGCTGGGGCCACAGTCCCAGGCCCGGCCCCTCTGCCTCTCCCTTCGCGGCGGCCGAGCTGTTCTTCATGCAGTGGCCCGGGATGTGGCGGGAGGGCGGGAGGGAACACGCGACCTCAGCCCGGCCCCGAGGTTCCCTTGATGCGCACCTGCAGAAGCACGTTGAGCGTCATGGAGGTCACTTCGTAGACAGAGGAGAACTTGATGCTCAGCCTCCAGGCCAAGTCAAAAGAGATGAGCAGCGTTCGTGTCAGCCCCTTGCAGAAGGTGCTGTATGAGTCGGGGGCCATGACCGAATGTGACAGCCCCACTGCCAGACCTAATAGAGCCGCTGACCGCACCGTGGTGGCAGGCCACGCCGATCTCAGGGAATAGGAGCTGTGACAGCCGCGCAGAGGCGCTCTTACTCCCTCCCTCCCTCCCTCCCTCCCTCTCTCCCTCTTTCCCTCACTCCCGTCCTGCAGCCTCAGCCTCTCCTGAGCCCCTCGCTTGCCTGGGTCGCAAGGCCAAAGCTCGGTCTGGACCACTAAAGGGCTGTCCCGCCCCCTCAGCCACGCCCATCGCCGGCTCCCTTTCCAGCCCCCGCCCCCAGCATAGCTCCGCCCCCTCCCAGGCACCAGATTGGGGCCCGGCTACAAAACCGGCTTCAGGGAGCCGCCAGCACCGCCTCAACCCCGCCCCCAGACCCCGGCCCCAGAGCCCCAGCCCAGCCGGCTCCATTATCGAAGGACCGCAGCGTAGCTCCGCCCCCTTGCCGGCACCGCAGAGCTGTGAGCCCGACTAAAACACCGCCCGTAGGCCCGCCCCCACCGCCTCAGCCCCGCCCCCCACCGGCTCCCCTATAGGCTGCCCCAGCCCAGCATATCCCCGCCCCCTTCCCGGGGGCCTCGCAGTTGCATCGCTCACTAAGCCCTGCCCAGGAGACTCCCCCCTCTCTCCTCCGCTGTGCCTGTCCCAGCTTCCGCAGCCTGACCTGTGGCCCCTCTATTTCAGTCCCACCCCTGTCCTTTTTCCCTGATTGGTTGCCCTCTCCTCTAGTAGCTCCATCACCTTCCAGGAGCCAGACATCAGCAGTTCCTCAATAAAGCCCCTGTGGAACCTGTCCCTACTGCCTCTCCTCATCTTCTAAGGGAACCCCCAGAGTAGGTCGTCTGCCCTCCAGCCGCAGATGATCTAAGGTCTCTTGACTAAGCCCAGTCCATTGCCCCTGCCCCCAACGTATCTGTCCGGAACCTCCTCTAACTACTTCAGCAGTTGCCCCAATCGTAACTCTGTCCACTTCCTAAACACCAAGAAACACCCCTTCCGCCGCTGCCATTGAGGGGATTCCAACACAACAATTCTACAAGACAGAGTAGAACTGCCCCATAGGGTTTCCAAGGAGCACATGGTGGGTTTCAACCGCTGATCTTTTGTTTAGCAACCATAGTTCTTAACCACGATGCCACCAGGGTTTCCATTTTTCTGGCTGTCCACGGTACATACGGCATTCTTCGCTGACACCACAATTTGGATTCATCAATTCTTCTTTCTCTGGTTTTCCTTTCACATTGTCCAACTTTCACATGCATCTGAGGTAAATGGAAAAATCATACCTCGGTTAGCTGCACCTTAATCATCAAAGGGACATCTATGGACGTTGCCAGACAGAATACACAGGAATGAAATCGACTACTACATCTGTAGAAAGACATCACGCCAGCCAAGTGCCGTCGAGTCGGATCTGACTCCCATCACAGAAAAACTCAGTATTATCATTCGGAACAACGCCAGAGCCAACGGTGAAACTGACCATCCGTTGCTCGTATGCAAGTTCAAACTGAATCTGAAGAAAATTAGAACCAGTCCACAAGAGCCAAAGTACAGCCTCGAGTATATGCCACCTGAATTTAGAGACTATCTCAATAATCGATTTGATATGCAGAACACTAATAGCGGGAAACCAGACAAGTTGTGGAAAGACATCAAGGACATCATACGTGAAGAGAGCAAGAGTTCACTGAAAACAGAGGAAAGACCAAAATGGGTACCGGAAGACTCTGAAACTTGCTCTTGAACATCAAGTGGCTAAAGCAAAAGGAAGAAATGATAAAGTAAAAGAACTGAACAGAAGATTTCAAAGGGCAGCTCAAGAAGACAAAGTATTCTACTGACATGGGCAAAGAGCTGTAGATAGAAACCCAAAAGGGAAGAACACGCTTTGCATTTCTCAAGCTGAAAGAACTGAAGGAAAAATTCAAGCCTCAAGTTGCAGTAGTGAAGGCTTCTACAGGGAAAATATTGAACTCAGGAAGCATCAAAAGAAAATGGAAAGAACACACAGAGTCATTATACTAAAAAGAATTGGTCAACATTCAAGCATTTCAAGCGGTAGCAACTGATCAGAAGCCAATGGTACGGAAAGAAGATGACCAAGCTCCTCGGAAGGCACTGGCCAAACACAAGGCTCCAGGCTTTGACAGAGTTATCAGTTGTGATGCTTCAATAGACACGCAATGCTGGAAGTGCTCACTCGTCTACGCTGTGAAATTTGGAAGACAGCCATCTCGCCAACCGACTGGAAGAGATCATATTTATGCCTATTCCCAAGAAGGGTGATCCAATGGAATGCAGAAATTATTGAACAATAGCATTAGTGTCACACAAAAGCGACTGTAGCAGTACCTTGACTGGGGAATGCCAGAAGTTCAGGCCAGATTAAAAGCAGTGTTTGGAACCACATATCTCGTTGCTGATGTCAGATGGATCTTGGCTGAAAGCAGAGAACACCGTAAAGATGTTTCCTTGTGTTTCATCGACTATGCAAAGGCAAAGGCATTTGAGTGAGTAGATCAGGAAACTAGACTATATGACGAACAACAGGACATCAGGATAGAAGGAAGACTCGTTAACAACCTGTACTATGCAGGTGACACATCCTTGTTTACTGAAAGTGAAAGTGACTTGAAATAGTTACTAATGAAGATCAAAGATCACAGCCTCCGGTGTGGATTACAAGTCAACACCAAGAAAACAAAAAATCCTCACAACTGCACCGACAAGCAGCATCTTGATAAAATACAGAAAAGATTGAGGTTGTCAAGGATTTCATTTTACTTGGATCCACAATCAACCCACAAGGAAGCAGCAGTCAAGAAATCAAACGATGCATCACATTGGCAAAATCATCTGCAAAAGACTTCTTTAAAGTGTGGAAAAGCAAAGAAGTCTCTTTGAAGACTAAGGTGCCCCCGGCCCAAGCCATGGTATTTTAAGTCACATCATTGCATGGGAAAGTTGGACAATGAACAATAGGGAGACAGAAGAAGAACTGATGCCTTCAAAGTGTGGTGTCGTAGAAGAGTAATGAATACACCATGGACTGGCGAAAGAAAAAACAGATCCGTCTCGGATGAAGTGCAACCAGAGTGCTTGTTAGAAGCAAAGATGGTAAGACTGCGTCTTAAATACTTTTGACGTGTTGTCAGGAGGTATCAGTCCCTAGAGAAGGACATCATGCTTGCTAGAGAGTCAGCGAAAAAGAGGAAGCTCCTCAACAAGAGGAACTGACACAGTAGCTGCAACAGTGGGCCGAAGCATAACAACTGATAGAGGCATGACGCAGGATCAGGCAATGTTTTGTTCTGTTGTATACAGGGTTGCTTGTGAGTGGGAACAGACTTGACGGTATCTAACAACAAAATCAACAGTATTGCTAATGAGTCAAAATTAGAGGTAGTTATGTTAACGAGACAGAACTCAACGTATATGATTAGATTGCATTTTAAGTCAATCTCTTTTGAGTTATAAAAGAGACAGAGAGGGAGATCTCATGCCATTAAGAAAGTAGGGCTAGAAGAGCACGTCCTTTGGACCTAGGGTCCCTGCGTTGAGAAGCAACTCAACCGGGGAAGACTGAGGACAAGGACCTTTCTAAGGAACCAACAGAGGCGCAGAGCTGGAGCTGACACCCTGAATTTGGACTTCTAGCCTACTAGACTGTGAGAGAATAAAGTTGTTTGTTAAAGCCACTTGTTGGTGGTATTTCTGTTACAGCAGTACGAGCTAAGATACCATCCGTATCTCCAGATCATCTTGAGGAGTCATACTTAAAGTGTCACTCAGGACCACCAGGAGGAGTGCTTCATTATCAAGCCACAGGTAGCAGCACCAGCTTTCAAGCTGGACTAGGCCAGCCTGTGTTTGAGGCCCAAGGCAATGCGAAAACTTGGCGTTTCCAGGATGCCTATGTTCTTTTGTACATAAGGTTGCGTTGAGTCAGTTGTACATATGACAACCTTATGTACAACAAGCACCTAGCCAAGCCAAATCTGATGTCGCACAGGAAACCCTTCTTATCACTGAACTCTGCTGCAGAAGAGGCACCTCCCCCCACTCAAAAAAAGGAAAGAAAAGGGCCACGAAGCTGCGGGGATCAGTCTCAAGGCTAGCTGATGCCCCACCTTCCAGTCTGGGTACCAGCCAAGGCCGGCAGAACCCAATCAGAGACGTGGTACACAACAGCCCAAAGAGATTTCAGGAAGACCATCGAGTTGCCGCTCTCACTTGGATTGGAGAACTTGACGTCCGGCTCACCAATCCTGTCCATCTCAGGGTTTACAGCCCCCGCCCCCGCACTAGCACACTGTGTCCCCATTGGCTGGAGAGCGATGGGGGCGGGCACAAGCGCAGGCGTGCCCGGGAAGACGCGCCGAGAGAGGGGCGGGGCTTGCGCTGGCTCTTCAAGAGGCGGGCCTTGCCTGAAGCTGCTGTTGGCATCGCTGAGTTGTGATTGGCTGTACGGAGTCTGAAGGCGGAGAAGAAGGAGGAGGGGCCACTGGACGGCTCCTGTGATTGGAGAGACCAGGAGGCGAGGGGTAGGTAAAAGTAGACCTTGTCGCCAGAGTTGCACAGTGCAGAGGCCGCCCAGACGACGGAAGGATGTTCCGGCGTATTTCCAGGGCTCTGGCCTTTTGCGGCGGGAAGGTAGACTCCTCGAAGAAGGAGAAGATGCAGCAGCTGGAGCTCTTGGAAGGTACGAACCACATCCTCCGCATCCTCCTCCCTCTACCTCTGCTCCCATACTCCCATACCCCCATTCTCCCGTACTCCCATTCTCCCGTTCCCCCATTCTCCCTTCTCCCTTTTCCCTTTTCCCTTCTCCCTTCTCCCTTCCCCTTCTCATCTCTGTCGGGGGCCTAGGCGCCTACCCCTGGTCTGGGCCTGAGGGCTCCGAAGAGCTACGCCATCTTGTGATTGGGGAGGGTGGAAACGGTGGCGTCGTCTTATGGTCGTGGTGACGGGGCATCTGGGTTCTCCGAGACTCTGAGTCTCTAAGAACTGGAACTGCGTCGACCTACACCCCAAACCCTTGTGTCCAAAGTGATGATGAAGTCAGTAGGAAATTCCCTGGGAGACCGTCCCCGCCCCCGTCCCCCACCCTAAGATTTCTCCCAGCTGCCTTTGGAGCTTGCTGTGTGCGGACACCAAGGGATTCTGCAGCTGTTACCCGGAATAGGGAATCTTCCTGATTTGAGGGTGAACTTAATTTTTTTTTTTTTTTCTGAAATAGGCTTAGCTTATGAAGTCAAGTGAAGGAGCCAAATCTGTCGCACTGTCTCTTTTAACTTGCTTGCTATTACATTCTGCTACCCTGGTGCAAAATTCCAGAGGATTCAGTAGCACTTTGGGGCTAGACTTAAATATCCAGATCTGTTTTAGTGCTTTGCCTGTTGAGATATTTGCAAATCTCTAGAAGCTGCTGCTCATGGCTCTGGGTGATAATGATAAACGTTCTAGAAAAATAGTAAGTGCTTAAAGACTGTGAATGCAAGTACAGCGTTAACGACGACCATTTAAGCTCTAGCACCCATAAGGCGGGCACAGTTCAAAGCACTTTACATGAGTGTGACAGTTAATTCAACGGCCTTATTGGGCAGACATTCTTGCCCTGAGGAAAAGAGGGCCGGGGTGGTTAATAATTTACACAGGTGGTACGAGGAGGAGCTTTGGTTCAAACCCATGCAGTCTGGCTGCAAACTCAGTGTCATTTTTGCCTGATGGCATATAGTTCCCGTGCTATACAGGGAAAAGGTGGAACCGGAGCTTTTGCTTCTGAGATTAATTAACATGGCTATTTTTTTTTTTTAACCCATTTTGTAGGTGACACCAAGTTGAAAACTGTGCCAGGAGTTGTGACAAGGTTCTGGGATGATTATGGCTTGATTAATGAGTTCATCTACTTTACTAATGAAGTCGTGACTGGCAGTGTGCTTCTGAAAGTTGGCCAGAAAGTTACCGCAGTTGTGGAAGAGGATGAGAAATCTCACGGCTTAAAGGCTATCAGGGTAAGATTTTCAAGAGTCTGGGGGCAGCCGTGCTTCCTGTTTATTCAGCCTCTCTGATGTGACCTGGTATAGTAGATCACTCCACTCTACCTATTTGTCTGATTGCGTGGGATTTTTCGTCTTTGTAGTGATTTCTGCTCATGACAGCATACATTTTATATCTATTCTTCAGCCTTTAAAAAGGCAGTTAACGATGATAATTAGCAGAGTCTACACTTCCCTCGTGACATAGTGGCAACGTGCTATGGCTCATAACCAAAAGATCAGCAGTTCAAATCCATCAAGTGCTCCTCAGAAACCCTACAGGGCAGTTCTACTCTGTCGTGTATGGTCCCTACAGGTTGGAATCAACTCAACAGCGATTTTTTAAAATACTTTCCTGGAGCTCTGGTGATGTAGTGGTTAAGAGTTCATCTGCTCACCAAATGACTGGCAGTTCGAATCTACCAGGCATTCTTTGGAAACCCTGTAGGGCAGTTCTACTCTGTCCTGTAGGGTCACCGTGAGTCTGAATTTACTTGGTGGCAAGGGGTATGCTTTCTGCAGTTGTCTTTTTTTCTACCTAAACGACAGATTTCTGTACCAATGCATTTGCAGAAGTGGAATTTGTAGGTAAAAGAACATACGTTTAGAATATTTTCACAACCACTTTATTAAGGTGTAATTTACATACCTTGGCGTTGTAAGAGTACTGTTGAATGGCATTTTAATAAATTTACAGAGTTGTGCAACCATAATCTCAGTCCGAGTTTTTACAGTTTTAGTGAGTATCATCAATAGTTTCTTCAACCCCACGGCACGAAGTTACAGTCTCAGCAGCAGGGTATGTGAGGCTGCCTGTTTGCCAGTATTGACAGGGTTGGAGATACTATCCGTCTCTCAAACCCTAAATGTGAAAAGCAGTCTCCTTATTTCGTTTTGCCTTTCTTTAAGTGTTACTGAAGACAACTTTTGTTTTCATAGAGATGTTGCCCAATTAGGGAGATTAGACAGATTTGTATATCAAGAAAATTATAGCTTTCTTAATGAAAATTTAGATGAATGTTTCGCAAATATTTCCTCCGAGACTGTCTTTTGACTTTGTTTTACGGGGTTGGATTTTTGTATGTTATGATGTACTGTAGATACCCTGGTCCCACAGTGGTCAGGAGCTACAGCTGCTAAGCAAAAGGTCAGCCGTTTGAATCCACCAGGCACTCCTTGCAAATGCTGTGTGACAGTTCTGCGCTGCCCTGTAGGGTTGCTATGAGTTAGAATCGACTCGATGGCTACAGTTTTAATTTGGTTTTAGGAGTAATGTGTCAGTCTTGTCCATGTGGGTTTTGGGTTTATAAGAATCGTTTGAAACCCCTTCATGATTTCCACAAATAGTCGCTTAGATTTTCCTCCAGAAATTATTTATTCACATCTAACGATTCCAAGGCAACTGTTTTTTTTTAATCACGGTGTCTTGTTAGAATTGATTTAGGTGCAGAGGCTGAGGGAAGGATCCAGATGTTATTTTGCTAATGGCTGCTTTCTTGTCCCCATACTTTTAACTGAATAATCCTCTTTTCCCTGCTGAGTTGAAATGCTGCATCTGACACAAGCTGCACTTCCGTAGTCATTTGAAACTGTTGGGACATGCTGTTGTGTTCATTTGATTGTGTTATCTTACCCTGGTGGCATGATCAAATGGTGATACGTACTGAAGCACTGTTTGGTAGCCTAGTTTCCCTGTCAACACTTCTGAGTTGCTGTTTTAGTCAGCTAGAGCCGCGCTAACAGAAATACGACAGAGTGGGTGGCTTTAACAAAGGAAGGTTTATTCTGAGGCAGTCCCGTAGGCTACAAATCCGTATTCAGGGTGTCCGCTCCGGGGGAAAGCTTTCTCCCATGTCAGCTCTGGAGGAAAGTCTGGTATGGCATCAGTGTTTGTCCAGGGAGCATCTGGGCACAGGAATCTCCGGTCTGGGGGACGCACTCTTCTCCTGGTGCTGCTTTCTGGATGGTACGAGGTTCCAAATCTCTGCTTGCTTTTCTTTCCTTTTGTCTTACAGGATGAAAGGATTAAGGGTGGGGCAAGCCATGCTCCAGAGAAACTCCCTTTACAGTGGAGCAGGGAGGTGATCTTATAAAGGGATTTACAGTCTCACCCTAATCATGAAACATACAGCATAGGAAAACCACAAAATGGTGGACAGTCACAAGATAAAATTGTTCTGTTCTGTCTCTCCATTCACAACAACAATGAAACTTGCCGGGATTTTTTTTTTTTTTTCCCTGAAGGCATTGGGTTTACAAATTTAATTTAGGGAACACTGACATACTGATAATAATTTCCCCAACAGAGCCATGTCTCTCCCCTTATCTGCTTCTAAACGGTTTTACAGTTTCCTTCTGGTAGGTTCTATATACTTTCTGCTAAGTTGATTTCTAAGATTTTATACATCTCTCTGTTTTATTGTTGATGAATATTTTATTTAAATTTGTTAAATTTTTTAGTGAACTTACAATTTTACATTGTTTTCAGTTAACTTTTTCTTCTGTAGTACACAGTTGAGCCAAATCCCACATAATTTTTCACTTACGTAATGATGTAATTTTTCAGTCATGTAATGGTGTAGTCATTCTCCATCTTGTGATCTGATGTGATCATCCTCCATTTTTGCATAACACTGATTTAGCATAATGACCTGGTCTTGGGTACCTAACCGCGTCACTAAGTGAGAAGAGGGTGTGTTGATTTTTATTATATAATTTGTTTAGATGGAAATCTTCCTGAATACTTGTTGCTGCATATTTTACTGGTTGAGATGTAATTTTGGAAGCACCTGCCAACTGAATTACTTGATATCAACTTTGATCATGAAAAAGTTTAAATATAAAAATCATACATCAATCAAATTCTATTGTTTTTCAGTACGGTTGAGTGAGTTTTGACTTACAGTGACATTATACAGCAGAGTAGAACTGCCTCGTAGGGGTTCTAAAAGGTGGCTGGTGGATTTGAAATGCTGACTCTTTGGCTAGCAGCAAGTTCATTGCCATCAAGTCGGTTCTGATTCACGGTAACCCTATAGGGCAGAGTAGAACTGCCCCTATAGAATTTCAAGGACCATGTGGTGGATTTGATCTGCCACCATTTGGTTAGCAGGGGTAGCTCTTAACCACTGCACCACCAGTGTTTCCTATTCTTGCTTAAATAAAAAACAAATACACCCATTGCTGTCGAGTTTATTTCAACTCATACAGACCCTATAGAACAGTGTAGAACTTCCCCACAGGCTTTCCAGGGTGCGTGTGGTGGAATAGAACTGCTGGCCTTTTGGTTAGCAGCTGTAGCTCTTAACCAGTGCCACCAGTTTCTTATCCTTGCTTATACAAGAGAAAGAGAGAGTAAACATGGTTGTCGAGTCAGTTTTGACTCGCAGTGACCCTTAAGATCTGAGTAGAACTGTCTTCTAGGGTTTCCAAGGGACGCCTGGTGGACTTGAACTTTCAGCCTTTGGTTTCCTGCCATACCTTTTAGCCTCTAGGCCTCCAGCGTTTCCTTGCTAAGGTACGCAGAAACCACTTGTGAGAGAATGTGAAGCTTGAGCTTCAGGCTTTGTTCACAGAGAATCCTTCAAGTAGCTTATCCTCATCCACTTGGAGTGCTGTATTTGAGGGGACAGAAATATGGTCCAAGATGTTGGAGCATGGTGAGGTAGCGGGTGAGTGGTAGAAGATGAGGACAGTGAGGAGATGTGGTAGGGCCTTGTAGATTGGGAAACAGAGTATGGCTTGTACCTGAAAAGCATAGAAGGTTCTTTAGAAGATTTAAAATCACAAGAAGAGGTTTCATGTATAGTAGTGTGCAAAGAGAGAAGCAGAGGAATGTTAGAACAATTTTATAATATTACAGATATGAAATGATAGTTGCTTAGACTGGGGTGGTGGGAACAGAGGTGGTGAGAAGTGGTTGGATTACAGACACATTTTGAAAGTATTGATAGGGATTGCTTAAGAATTGAATAGGGTGTGAAAAAAAATGTGGGAGTTCAATGTTGTACCAGAGATTTTGTGGTATTCCTTTGGGTAAACTGAGTTGTCATTTTCTGAGATGGGGAAGATGGAGGAAGAGCCGTTTTTTTTTTTTTGTGGGAGGCTCAGGACATGTTAAATTGTGGACATGTTAAGCTTGAGATAATTAAATGACACCCAAGTCTATGATTCAGTGTGTATGTGAACATGGGAGTCAGGAGCATTTAGATGGTTATTTAAAAAAAGATAATTTATTTTATCGTTGCTGAGAATACACATAGCAGAACATAACACCAGTTCAACCATTCTACATGTACAGTTCAGTGATGTTGATTACATTCCAGTTCAACCATCCTCACTTTCCTTTACTGAGTGGTTCTGCATTAAAATAAACCCACTGCCCCTTAAGCTCGCTACCTGATCTTTGGAGTTGCTGTTGTCGGTTTGATCCCATGTAGATAGTTCTTAATGCTCAAGGCAGACAATTTTTTTTGAGACATTTTTGAGAAACTGTTGTTTGGTTTTCAGGGGATATTTTTGGTTCAAGGTTTAAAGATTACCTCATGGCACTAGTTTCAGTAGATGGTATTTAGAGCCATGGGCTTGGTGTACAGAGAAGCAGTTCAGGGACAGGAGGAAACTCTAAAACAGAAAGAGGGTGGTGACACAGAATCAGACAGAGCATTTCAAGACATAATGAGTCATCAGTGGGTCAGGTGTGAAGAGGCTGAGTGATCAGAGCATAGAAAACCGACCACTGGATTTGGAAACATGGAGCGTGATAGTGATCGGTTTCAAGGACATTGTGGGGGTAAAAGCCTGATTGGGGTGGTTTGAGGTGAGGGAATGTGTATAGATGATTCTTTCAGTGTGGGGCTTCAGGGAAAATCGGTAAAGCCAGCCAAGCCTAGCCAAGTGCTGTTGAGTCAGATCCGAGTCATGGGGACCCTAGGGGCCAGAGTAGAACTGACCCCTAGAGTATTCAAGGAGCACCTGGTGGATTTGAACAGCTGACCTTTTGGTTAGCAGTGGTAGCACTTAACACACTACGCCACCAGGGTTTCCCAGTAAGGTAAAGGGAGGTTTATTCATCTGTTTTTCTTAAAAGATAGGATATTCTAGGGTATGTCTTTTGTTGATTCATTAGATAGGGAAAAGATGTTGATGTAGGAGCAAAAGAAGCCGTGATTGTAGGAGCTAAGTCATCATAGAGACATGGGACTGCAGTGTGTCCATTGGGCGGGGACTGGCCTTGGTTGGGTAAGAGCTTCCAAGGAACAGCAAGTTTTAGATTCCTCCTCAGTGTAGGTAAAATAAAACCATAATTTGATTTGCTTTTATAGAGCCCTCACCAGCTTGAGGCCGTATTTTCATGACTCTGTCTCTCAAGTGTCCCAAGCTTGAATCTTATGGTTGTCCTCCTTATTCCCTTACCTTAAGTTGTGTTGTTTTCCTCCCTTGCCATCTGCCCGCACCATCCACAGTCCATCCCCATTTACCAGGTAAAATCTTCCTTGTCTTTCACAACCTGGATTGAATCCCACTTCTTCCACAAAACTGTCGTATATTCTCCCAGTCTGAGTGTTGCTTCTTCATGGGAATATGCAGAAGCCAGTTTTTAAACTTGTTTCATATCATTTCTTACAACTTGCTTCAAATCAGTTAATTTTGTCTTTTATTGCCTTTTAACTGTGAATTCCTGGACAACAGGAACACTTGGTTAATCTGTTACATTTGAATCCGGTATTATCAGTGCATTTAACTTGATGGGTACACAAAATGTTTTTAGCTGCATTTGAAAAATATATGAAGCTCAGGCACTCTTTATTACCATCATCTCATGTTTCTGGTGTAGTTGTCAATTGAGGTGTATTCATGACTGTTAATTTAGTTGTCTAAACCTTTTATAGGAGCTCTGGTGGCGGCACACTGCTTAAAGCACTTCGCTGCTAACTGAAAAGTTAGTGGTTCGAACTAACTGAAAAGTTAGCGGCTCCATAAGAAAAAGCTGCAACAGCAGTCTGCTTCTATAAAGGTTGATAGCCTTGGAAACCCTATGGGCAGCTCTGCTCTGTTCTGTAGGTTCACTCTGAGTTGGGATCAAATCAGTGGCAGTGGGTTTTAAACCTTTTATTGAACAACAATGATTTAAGGTGATATTTCCCATTTCAAAACTTTTGGTATGTTTGAAATGCTGTTTTTTTTTTTCTTTTTTTTTATCTTATAGGTGGATGCCCTCTCTGATAATTGCGATGATGACGAATCCTCAGACTCTGGTCCCAGAGTCGTCTTTGGTTCTGTTGCCTCTATGTCAGAAGGTGATGATGTCATTAATCACAAAATGTACTTCTCCCTAGATGTTGTCTGTAAAGGTAAGATTTACATTTTTATTTTAAAGTAAGCTTTACTAATTAAAAAAAATTCTAGATTAGATTTTGAGATGATTGCAGACATGAATTCAAGGGTCAAATATGGAATATACCTAAATGGTTGAGAGGATTTTATTGCCAGAACTACTACTCTCGTGTACATGGCATCTATTGGTTTCTCCTTGGTAGCTGAAGTTGACAATAATGGATAGCATGGGGAGAGACATATAGTGTTTTTAAAGTCTCGTGCTATCATTTATCATAGGTCATTTAGCGAACTCAGTTAATACCTGTGTGATTTTTTTGTTGCTGTTGTTCATACAGGGTTTTGAATTTCTTGTCTAAAAATATTACAAGTATATGAAAACACTGCTGTCAAGTTGCCATGAGTCGGATCCGACTCGACGGCACTTGGCTTGGCTGGCTGTCGAGTCAATGCTGACTCATAGGCAACCCTATGGGACAGAGTAGAACTGCCCCGTAGAGTTTCCATGGAATGCCTAGAGGATTTGAACTGTCGACGCTATGGTTGGCAGATGTAGCACTTAACCGCTACGCAGCCAGGGTTTCCATATGTGAAAATGTCTGTCCTCCCCAAAGTGACCTGCATATACAATGCAATCCCAATGCAAATTCCGATGTCATTTTTTAATGAGATGGAGAAACAAATCACCAACTTTACTTGGAAAGGGGAGAAACCCTGGATAAGTAAGACACTAGTGAAGACAAGGGATGCAGTGGGAGGCCTCACACTACCAGAGTTTAGAACCTATTACACTGCCACAGTAGTCAAAACAGCACGGTACCAGTACAAAAACAGATATATAGACCAATGGGAACGGAATAGAGAATCCAGAAATACGACCGTCCTCCTATGAACACCTGATATTTGACAAAGGCCCAAAGGTTGTACACTGGGATAAAAGCAGTCTCTTTAACAAATGGTGTTGGCAAAATTGGATATCCACCTTCAGAAAACTCAGACAAGATCCATATCTCACACTTCACACAAAAACTAACTCTAAATGGATCAGAAACCTAAATATCAAACCTAAAACGATAAAGATCATGGAAGAAAAAATAGAGACAACACTGGAAGTTCTAACACATGGCTTAGACAGACTACAAAATCTTACCAACAATGCATGAACAGCAGGAGAGAAAAACAGATAAATGGGAACTACTGAAAATCCAACACTTGTATGCACCTCCCAAGATTTTATAAACAGAGTTAAAAGACTGCCTACAGAATGGGAAAAAATATTTGGCAACTACATGTCAGACTGATGTCTGATCTCCATGATCTACAAGGTATTGCAAAATATCAACAAGAAAAAGGTGAATAACTCATTTAAGCGAAGGGCACAGGAGAAGGACAGACATCTCACCAAAGAGGACATCCAGGCAGCCAAAAGACACATGAGGAAATGCTCATGATCATTAGCTGTCAGAAAAATGCAAATCTAGACTACAATAAGGTACCATCTCATCTCGACAAGGTTGGCTATAGTCCAAAAATCACAAAACAACAAATGCTGGAGAGGCTGTAGAGAGATCGGAGCTCTCCTGCCTTGCTGGTGAGATTGCAAAATGGTACAACCACTTTGGAAAGCAATTTGGCGCTTTCTTCAAAAGCTAGAAATAGATAAACCACTTGATCCAGCAGTCCCAATGCTCGGAGTATATCCTACAGAAACAAAGGTGATCACACGAACAGATACATGCACATGAATGTTTTATCACAACACAGTCCACACTAGCAAAAAGATGGAATCAACCCAGATGCCCAACAACAGATGTATGGGTAAACAAACTATAGTACATGTACTCAGTGGAACCCTGTGCAATGATAAAAAACAGTAACGATTTTAGGAAGCATCTCATAACCTGGTTTCAGTTGGAAGACATTATGCTGAGTGAAATCCGTCAGCGGCAAAAGGGCAAATACTGCATGAGACCCCTGCTGTAAGGACTTTAAAATAGACTTATGTGCAGAAGAAGACTCTGATGGCTGCAAGGATGTGGAGGGAGGGAGGGAGAGTGTTGGTCATAGATTAGGTACTAGATAGAAATTTGGTTAGGTGAAAGCAGTGACAGCACACAGTAAAAAGTTGATCAACTTTGCTGGTATTCCCCATAAACTGAAAACTCTCCTAATCTCAACCCAGCACTGCAAGGACAGAGTAGCAAGGGTTGGGTCTCGGAGCCATGCTCTTGGGAGACGTTGAGGTCAATTGGCATAACTAGCCTATTTCTGAGAGAGTCTTCCACACCCCATATTGGTTAGCGGTGTGTGGAGGCTTAAAAGCTAGCACGCTGCCATCTGATGTACACCAAATGGTCCCGACTCATGTGGAACAGAGAATCACTGAAAACATCAAAGACATGAGGAAAAAAAAAAAGCCCAGGAGACAGAAGGACCCATGTGAATGGGAGACTGTATCAACACGTGATCAGAAGAACCAGATGGTGCCTGGCAGTTCCCAAAGACAGCCATGATGGGGCACACAATGTTGAATCCCTATGTCAACACTAGAAAAAGAGGGGGGCAGCTCAAGAACTCCACTAGAAGATCGCAGTTGATGGTCCGACAGCCTGGGTTATCCCCTGGGGAGATGGCCCCTAGACCTGCTGCTGCCCCTGACCGGAAAACACTACTGAGGGCAACTCTTCGGACAAGAATGGACTGGACTCGGGGTCACGGTATGACCATCTGGTGTGTGTACTTTATGGTTCTATGTGTTTATAGGATGCTATCCTACTGGTCTCTCCCATCTTTGTAGATGGAAGAGGAGAGGGTAGAGAGGAGGGGACAGGAGCTTGTTAAGGGATTACCACAAGAACAGAATGAAAAGGAACAGTGCGCTGTCACCAGGCAAGGAGAGCGGAAGGAGCTGCAGATAGGCGGACAGACAAAATTGATTTGGATTGTATGCTGTCACTGAATCACAATAAAAAATTATACATGCATATATATTTTTTAAAAAGTCCCCATGGTATTATAGAAACTAATGTGTTACAACTTCATAGTAAATTGTAAAGTTTACCATTACCAAGAAATAAGAGATAATTACAGTTCCATTTTTCTCCTGGCTGTTTTAGATTTTGAGCCCTATGAGGGTGACTGGATAGAAGCGGAGTTTTCCTTGCAGACCGACACGGGGACAAGAAAGCCTATCTCTGTGAAGCCCCTGAGGCACAAGCATGTGTATGAGGTAGTTTGCTTGCATGTTACGCTTGTCCCTTGTTTCTGCTAATCTTGCCGTTGGTGATCGTCTCTGCTGTTCTGCTGGTGTGCTGGCAACCTAGAAAAGTAAAAGAAAATTCATTTTTGGCTGAAAAAGAGCCTATTATCAAAAATAGTGTGCTGCTGAAAGGAGGTAGTTGGAGAATAATATGGGCTATGATAAAGATTTAAATGGCTTTATCTGGGAATTATTAAGTTCTGAGAACAAGAACAGAAAAACATTGTTTGCAGGGTAATTGTTGGGTAAGAATGAATGGAGTAGACCTGGAACTTAGTGGTGAAATCTGGATGTTATTTAGATAGCGGGGACTGGAAAGGAGTGGGAAAGCCTGTTTGCACAAAGGTGCAGATGAAGGACTGAGATTGAAAGGCGACAGAGAAAGTAGGGGAAAATGATCGCCAGCGTACCACCGCGTTCCTTTTTTCCTCAACTCCGTTCATGCTCTCATCCTGTAGAGGTTAATCAGCACACAGGGTATTGTGTGATATTTAGAGGAGTCTTTCTCCCTGAGATCCATTCCCAGGGATTCCCATTTAATTGGTCTGGGGTGTGGTCTGGTTACTGATATTCTTGCAAAGCACCCGTCAGATTAAAAAATCAGTGATTTGGAGTGATCTACAGTTTAGAGCCAGGCAGTGCATGATTTTAAATTAAACAGTGCCATGTATTCTGTTGACAGGTCTGTATTACTAGCCTCTGTGGAAGAAACGGAGTGATAGACAATAATATCTTCTTCACCTTGGATTCTCTGAAACTTCCTGCTGGATACACACCTCAAGTATCTGATGTTGTCGATGCAGTTGTAGTGGAGCGTGCTCATTCAGTCTATATCTGGCGAGCAATTTCTATGACCCTAGTGAAACGTTTGTAACAAGACAACATTTTTCTTCCCTGTGCAGCTTTTCTTTGGTGGGGACTAAAGGGCTTGGTTTTAATGAGTGTTGAAAAAATTAGCATAGTAACCTTCAGCAGTTATTTTAAATACAACTTTTCCTATCAAGAGTAGGCTGGCTAAATGGCATGTAGCTTCTGAAGTTTTCATGATTAATTAAAGAGATTTTGTCTTAATCCTTCATGACAATCTTGTATTCAGGGTTGTGTTTAGATCTGTCCATTTAAAAAGAAATAATCTGTTTTGTTGCTTCGCTGTTTGAGAACATATTGTGCATCATAGGTTTTTATTTTTTTAATGTTGCAAGCTTGCGCTACAGATACAGTCTGACGCCCCCAAACCACCTAGCAGTTAATTCCCCACTTTATGGGTATATGACAAACAAGCCAACAGAAAACCCACTGCCATCCAGTAGCTTCTGGCTCATAGTGAACCTATAGGACAGAGTAGAACTGCCCCATGGTTTCCAAGGAGCTGCCTGGGGCATTCGGACTGCCGACCTAGCACGCTGGCACTAAACTACCATGCCACCAGGGTTATAGTTAAACTTGTCGAGTAGGTAGTCAGCTAAGGTGTGCCTAACCCGAGCTGTGGTGTTTTCAATTGCCTTGTTATGCTGGGCAGTGAATAAGGAAGATCTCTGAGGAATGCTTAGGTGCCAGCCGCTCAGTTCTGGCTCACAGTGACACTATGCGCAAGAGAAGAAAACACTGCCTGGTCCTGCAGCCAGTGTGTCAGTCCATCCCATTGAGGGTATTCCTCTTCTTCACTGATCCTTTATTCTGCCAAGCATAATGTCCGTCTTCAGGGACTGCTCTCTCCTGGTAACATGCCCAAAGTGTGTGACACGTAGTCTCGTCACCCTTGCCTCTGAGAAGCATTCTGGTTGTACTTCTTCCAAGACAGATTTGTTTGGTCTTTTGGAAGTCCGTGCTATGTATGGTCAGTATTCTTTGCTAATGCCACAGTTCACTGTATCAGTTCTTCAGTCTTCCGTATTCATTATCCAGGTTTCTCATGAATATGAGGCTATTGAAAACACTGTGGCTTGGGTCACGTGCAACTTCATCCTTCAGGTGACATCTTTGTTTTTCAGCAGTTTAAAGCAATCTGTCACATTAGGGAAAGCCTAACGTGTGTTCTTTCCTTTTGGTTTTGTAACTCCAGGTCTTTGCACGTGTCAATATGACGTTTTACTTTGTTTTCTTTGTTTTCTTGAGCTGTCCTTTGAAATTTGTTCGTGTCTTTTACTTCATCATTTCATACATTTGCTTTAGCTACTTAACGTTCAGGAGGAAGTTTCAGAGTCTCTGCTGACATCCTCTTTGGTCTTTTTCTTCTTCCCTGTCTTTTTAATGACCTCTTGCTTTCTTCATGTGTGGTGTCACACCACAGCTGCTCTGTAATAAGTGTTCAGTATGTCAAATCTGTTCTTGAGATGGTCCCCAGATTCAGGTGGGATATACTCAGTGTCATGCTTTGGCCCTTGCGAACTTGTTCTGATTTTCTTCAGCTTCAACTTCAACTTGTATATGACCATTTAATGATCTGCTCTACGGTCAGCCCCTGGCCTTGTTCTAACTAATAATATTGAGCTTTGCCATTGTCTCTTTCCACAGATGAAGTCGATTTCATTCACGTGCATTCCATCCAGTGGAAACCGTGGTAGTGTAATGGTTAAATGCTACATCCGCTAACTAAAAGATCTGCAGTTTGAGTCTGTGAGGCGCTCACAGTGGTTTTTTATTTTTTTTAATCCATCCACTGAGGTCCACATGTATAGTCACTGTTCATGTTGAAAACTGGTCTTGGCAATGAAGTTTTGGTGTTGCCAGATTCCCTCATATGATCTCCAGAATCATTTCTATCACCAAGGCCGTGGTTTCTAACTATTGAGGCTTCTTTATGTCCAACATTTCAGTTCCAGTCACTGACAATTATCAGTGCATCCTGATTGCTTACTTTGGAACATATTATCAGGAAGGATGGTTCCTGGAGGACATTATGCGTGGTAAAGTAGAGGGTCAGTGAAAAAGAGGAAGACCCTCAGGAGATGGATGGACACAGTGGCTGTAACAGTGGGTTCAGACACAGAAACAATTCTTAAGGTAGTATAGGACTGAGCAGAGTTTTAGTGAGCTGGGCATGAGGTTACTATCAGTCAGAACCAATTTACTGGCACCTGACAACAACAATCAGATGGCAGTTTCAGTCACAGTTGGTGTTTCACATCTTCCTGGACTGTGTTAGATTAGTAGCTGGTGTGCAGCTATTGTCTTAGTAGTTTTCCTCTGCCCTTTTAAGTGGTGAACCCCAGAATCAGTGTGCTTTCATAAGGCTGAGTCACCAGCAACATACTTTGAACATTTTGCCTGATCAACCATCTCGTCTTCATTTGTGCGTCACACTGATTTCCCTAAACAGGTGATGACATGGCACGAGGACTGGGGGAGAAGGCTGAGTTAGAAGGATGTTTTTCTGAAAGTGGGAAACGCACTAAAATACACAGAAGTGGCCAGCACGAGTTTTCTGAGGTTCTCGTGCTCTACAGTCAGGCTTCCCAGCTGGTATGTTGTGGGCTGGTTGTAGACGTGCTGAGATACAGGTTCCCCTTAGCTTATACAGGGATAAATATTAAGAAGAGGAGGAAGTAAGACAATGAGCTTGAATAGGAGTAGACAAAAATACAACTCTCAGGTCAAATCTGAACAGTTAACAGCTTTTTTATTGAAATACAATTCACATAACATGCAGATAATCCATTTGAAGTATGTAGTTCACATAACATGCAATTAAACAATTTAAAGTTTATAGTGCACAATTTTTTTCTTGGTATATTCACAAGATTGTGCACCCATCACCATAATCTTAATTGCAGAATATTTTTATTCCTCTTCTAAAAAATAGGAATAAAAGATACTACATTTCACTTTGTGGTAAAGTGACAAGCACATTAGAGGCCTTTGCTTTTTTTTTTTTAAGTTTTAAAATCTTGTAAACATTGAGACTCACTGTGTTCAACTAGTCACACATATGCCATAATTATACAGCTTCATTCCCATCCAGATAAGCTGCATACATTCCCTAAATGTGGCACCAATTGCCTACTGCATTTTCTCTTCAACTCTAACAATTTTTTCACCTTCCATCTCGGGCAACATACATTGGACTTACTATATTCCACATTCTAGTAACTTGTTGTTAGGTGCCGTTGAGTCACTTCTGACTCATTGCAATTCCCTGTTCAGCAGAATGAAACACGGCCCAGTCCTGCATCATCCTTGCAGTTGCTGCTATGTCGTGCCACCAATCTCTCCATCCAAAGTACTGTTTTACCATGTGCTTCATGCTTTATCTAGGTTACACTAATCACTTTGCTAGAATGTAATCTTTACTTTTCTTAAAAATCCACCATTGTCTATAAAAAAATCCCATCTACTTCAGGCTAAATGAAACAAGCGTGAAATAGAGACTTAAAGAGAATGTCAGGAAAGAGTTCACCAGAATTAACAGGGAATGCACTATAGTGATTTAAACAAGGAATTTGAATCATAGGAGCTATGGGCCACCCAGATAAAACAACAAGGCCTCAAACAGACTGCATGCTGAAGGTGAGGGAGGTGGAGAATAACTACCCCTGGCGATTCAAATCCACGGCTTAGGGTCAAGAGACACCACAAGAGATGGAGCAACTTTGGACCTGACTAAGGAGCCCGGCCCCAGCCTAAGCATCAAAGACCAGAGTTGAAGGTCTCCACGCAGGTCAGCGGGGCCTGGGAACAGACCAGCTGATGATCAGTACGCCTTAAGACTCAGGGACACAGGAGGCCTTAGAGCCACATGGCTCAAAGAGGCCTTCATCAGAGCTCGCCGATAACTACTGGGCCTAAGGACCCAGTGGCCTGGCAGGTCTTGGACCCACACAGCTTGAAAAGGCCTACATCCAGGTGACCCAGAGTGGTTTCGTGGAAATGTGTGTGAGCCAGAGCTGCATTATGGGGGTGCAGAGCTCTGTCACGGGTGCTGCACTGCCCGGGAAGGTATCACAAGTGCAGACGCAGCCCAGGAAGGCAGTTCCAGTGCACGCTCAGCCTGGGAAAGTGCTGTGGCTGCATGTGTGATCTCAGATGGTGACATGGTGGAGCGTGAACGAGAACAGTGCAGAATCATGAGAGAACATGCTCCAAGGTAGACTTATGAGAGCCTGACTGGCTGGCAATCCACAGCACAGAGCAGAAGTTTACCAGATGGCATAGGAAAACACTGGCCCAGGCCCCAAACAGATGCGAGACGGATCAAATTATTATTAAGTTTGCAAAAATCAAATGAACTCAGTAGTCTTGAGTATTCATAGATACAACTTAAAACACAATAATCAAACAAAAAATAGGAACATCTTTCCGATAGCTCAGAAAACAATGTCTCAACACCTAAAGGAGCAGACTATCATTGCTTCTGAAAAATCCCCAAATAAAGAATCAATGGATTTCTCAGATGAAGAAGACTTTCTAAAATTAACAGAGGTACAGCACAAAAGATTGAAGTACAAGTAGTACAAGACACCGGGAAAGATATCAGGTAAAATACAGCAGAACACACTGAAAGATGGAACAAGCTGTAAGAATTACTCGAGCAGCAATGATCAGAAGTTTGACAGACTAACAATAAAGTTGCCAAGCTTGACAATTAGAAAGTCAAAGGAGCAGGACTGAGGAAATGGAATGCAGAATTAGTGAGACTGAAGACAAAGTAAATGATACCAGCGTACCAGAGGAAAAGTCATATAAAGGATCCAATAAAAATGAAGAATCACTAAGAGTTACGTGGGATTCTATCAAGAGTGTGCTGGAATACCAGCACAAAGGGGTGGGGGTAACTGAAAACAGAATTGCTGAAGACCTCCTGACAGAAAACGTGACTGACATCACGAAAGATAAGAAGATATCC